>VXBW01005383.1:243752-269122 GCA_013400375.1 Thinocorus orbignyianus
TTTTTTAATTCTTGAATGGGAGGGAATACCTGTGTGTACTACTACTACTTTTCACATACTGCTCAACCACTCCTCCCCATGATACAGTGAGGTTTATACTCATCATTCTCACTCAAATGAGCCCTTAGGGGTTCTACTTGCCCTTGGAAGGAGCAGCACTGGATTACACCTGCTACCCTTAATTCTACCACAGCAAAGAAATACCTTTCTTTTTCACATATATAAGCCCATCACCAAACATTCAAAGAATACTTCAAATAGAGCAGTAATACTGCTGCAAATTTACAGCTCCCAGAATGTCAAGCAACAGATAAAGGTTAAGCCTGAAGTGCCTGCCAGTGTTAGGTGCCTAAAAATAAACAGCCACAGCCTTCCACATACCAATGCCATGACATACCATTTTCTCTGCACTTCAGTGTGAACATGCAATGAAGAAGAAGTTGGGATATTCTAGGGGGAGATCACAGACCCATTTTTCTCTGCATATAGCACCAGCTAAAATATTTCATATCTTGCTTTTCTGAGTGTTAGGTCCCAGTCCAATTGGTCTGGGAGGGGTTTGCACAAAGAGATATGACTGCTGGAGTCACCTCTCTTGGTCTGTGCCACTGCTTATACCAACGAAACCACCAAAATCACACCAGTGAAATAAAAATACACCTGATGCATTTCTCAAAGTATTGCCACCTTATTCTTTTTGGGTTTAATACTGTGCAGGGAAAGATCTTGCACAACGCCATGGAGAGAGTGGTAATCCAAGGTATAGCATCTCAATGAAAAAAAAAAAAAAAAAGACCTGTTAATTTTGCATTTAATTTGTTTAACACGCAAAATTGTGCACTGAGCACTATCAACCAAAAAAAAACAATAAAAAGTTGAAAGTATTCTAATGGCCAAGATAAAAATTTTAAGTAGAAAAATCAGCTAATGCATTTTTATCCCCCCCTTTCTACCCTGCTGTCACTGCAGGTATTTCAAGATGACACATGACTGGTGGTCAGGAAGAGAGATGCTAACGTGGTTGCCATTACAGCACAACAAGAGTCCTTTCCCACCCTCTTTAAAATAGGATTAGCATGTTGCAATACACTGGGATTCTGTGATTACACTGCACCAGAACGCAAGATGCACATTAGACATGCTGTATGCTATGCTGGTTTGGTTAAGAAACATAACCTTAGGACACATGCAGTTATTTTTTCTTATCCACTCTTCAGATAGGGAAGATAGGATTTCAGAATAGATCTCAAGGTTATTGAATAAAGGTGCATGATGTCAGAAAATTACAGCAGGTAACTCCCAAAAAAAGCATAAGCCTGAGAGAATGGAAAAGAAGAGAAGGCAGAAAACACATGGCTTTGTTCCATTTTGGTCTTTCACTTTTGCTTTGTTTGGAATAGGCTTGACAAAGCACTACCATAACTCCACCTGAACAGGAGTGTGGTGGACCTGAAGGAATCAGAGGAGCTGTGAAGACCTCCACACCCTTCCCTTTTGATAGTACCTGACCTGCTACAACCAAGTTACTGATGTAAAAAATTAGGGCTGTGTAGTATAATTTGCTTCACTGCTTCATATGCCTCTTCTACCAACTTCAAGATTATATTTATTAGTGGCTAAAAGCCACTAAACAAGACAAAAGGTGGATAATTTCCTTATCTGTATGCAAAGCATGTCTCTCTTCAGCTTATTTTTTTTACAATCACATGAAATAACTTTGTTATAATAGCATTTAAACCTTCAATAAACTGAACTGTTTTTCTGCACAATGGCTTAACTGAATAACCTTGCTAGATACAGTGCATTTGCCTAACAAATGTCCATTTATCCTCCAAACTCCATGGCTTAGCTATGAAATAACACTACAGAAATGACAGAGTTCAGCTCTCTGTTGGCACCGAATTACTTGTCATGAGACATCTACATCTACCACTAGAAACAGTAACATATATTCTATTCTTTCCCATGGCATCCTTTGCCAAATCCAGTTTCCCAGTTTCTCCTACAGTGCAGCCTCTCCCTCTTCAAACTAAACCACTCCTCCCAGTCTAGATGAGAATGGGAAGGGAGACTTAGGGGTTTTAAGCACAACAGCCACATACCTCTACTAGGCTTGTGTCTCTTGTGCTAAGCAGGACACTGGGAACATAGAAGCCTCAGTTTCTTGACTTTTAAGTTGGATTAATTCTGACCATTGTCAAAGCACTTTGGTGCTTTGGAGAATTACTGTATTTATCAGCTCCATTAAACAGTTTTCAAAGTTTTTATGTGAATTCCTTAACTAGTAGAATACACTCACAGTTCTCACTAAGGCAGCTCTTCCAGATTTCAAACTTGAAAGTTCTATGCTTAAAATTCAGTTTAATTTCTAGTTACGTTTAAGATTAAGGTAATACAAAGTAATTTTTCACACTGCTATTGACATATTTAAGCTATTTGTAGATTTGTGCCTGTGCCTGCACCACTTGTAACCCCTCATCATTCATCTACTACAGTTACCTAATTACTTTTGCTGCTCTTTTCCAAAATCCCTCTACTCTTTGAAGTAGTTAAGGACACAAAAATGAACAGAATTGTCTGGCAGTAAGCATACTGAACTAATTTGGCTCCGAAAGAGCAATGTTTTCAGTAAGATTATTTAGTCTCTCATTGTCACTCATGTTTTCTCTCTATTTCCTTCCCAGTTCTGTTCCCTCTCAGATCCTTTGCAACATTAATGCTAACAATAATGCATAATTCAGTAGCATTAATAATTTCTATTATGCTAAACCTCATAGGCTCATTTCAGTTTGAGGATTGCCTCATACTGTGTAAAAATAGAAATCCACTAGCCCAAAGACCTTGGCATTCAACTGAGAAAACATGCAACAAACAAGAAGAAAAAAATCTCCAATCAGAGAGACAGACAAGATGAAAATACAAATACGGATATGAAAAAAAACAGGTAGATTCAGAGCAAGAGGGGTTTGAGTCAGCACTGGGATTTTTTTTAAGAATGCAAAACATGTAAGTGAATTGAAAAGATCAGTGTTTTCACTGCCTCTCTAGCTAACAAGAGAGAGAATGTGAAGGCCAACATAGCAGTTTCATGGGCCCGTAGCACACAGAGTAGTCAGTGTCCACAGGACTGGAATCCACTGATGTTTAAGAGACAGTCATAGAATCATAGAATCATAGAATGGTCAGAGTTGGAAGGGACCTTAAAGATCATCAAGTTCCAACCCCCCTGCCATGGGCAGGGACACCTCTCACTAGAGCAGGTTGCTCAAAGCCCCATCCAGCCTGGCCTTCAACACTTCCAGGGATGAGGCATCAACAACTTCTTGGGCAACCTGTTCCAGTGCCTCACTGCCCTCACAGGAAAGAACTTCTTCCTAGTATCTAATCTAAATCTCCCCTCTTCCAATTTAAAACCATTACCCCTTGTCCTGTCACTAGACTTCCTGACAAAGAGTCCCTCCCCAGCTCTCCTGTAGGCTGTTACTACTATACGTGGAGCACAGCCCCACTGCAGTCGTAAAACATGACACAAATAATTAACTGGCAATGAGGTTTTGCTGCTCCACTCACCAAAAAGGTAATTATAGAAGCCAGTAAAAAAAAAGTTACTGATACAGTTAATTTTTCCCAAGGAAGTCACAGAGTTAGTGGTTGGTTAGTTGGAGGAAAAAAGTTACTCCTGGCCAACACATCATGAAACAAGAGATTTATTTCAAGATTAGAGGCATGTTCTAGAGGTCAATACCTGACCAGTTAAGATTATATTATCTGTTAAAAATAATCCATGATTCCAAATCAAGTATAGGGAGCATCACAGTAGCAGCAAAAAGATGTTATTACATTAATGTATACAAATAGAAGAATCATTTATACAAGCTGTCATTTATTACTCTTCAAAGGCGGGGCAGCTGCTGTCCCCAACCCCATTTTATGCTTTACTGCATGTATCTAATATGCGGATACTGGGTTAGAGCTTTGAGACAGACTGGCCCTGAAACTTCTTTGCTTCTGCAATGCTGTAGGTACTGAGGCATAAGCTTTTCCCCTGCTAGAAAGGCACCTTGATGCAGGCTCCTATTAAGAAGTCTGTACATGTGACTTTCTGTGTTGCCTGCATTCTCTTCACACAGGTTTTACAGACTGGTCATTACTAGACTTACTAAAGAGAAGGGCTGTTATTGAATTTGCTTATTGAGTCCCCAATTCCCACTTTCATCACTCTAATAACAAAGCCAAATAAGAAGGTCTCAAAGAAACTGGGAGTTGAGGGGGGAAAGGGGCAGAAAAAGAGGATGGCTATGCAACAGATAAGCAGAAAGAAAGAGAAGCATGTATTTGCTAGGCCTCACACAGCCTAATTAAAGACAACTTCAAAACGTGTTCATTTTACTTAAGAAAACTACGTTTTACGATGGAAAAATGTCATTTGGAAAAACTTTAGAAGGCATATACTCACACTGGAAATCATATTTAAGAAAATTTAGGAAACAATTGCTTCAGGGGGAAAAGAAACATTGATCAAACTTTTATAGCTGCAGCTTGTACTAATGAGAACGCAATCCCTTATAATAAAGGCTGAGATGATAAACAGCTGCAGTGCCAGTACTGCACTTGCTAGCTCAGATGCAGAAGAAGGGCAGCCGTAACTAGTGCACAGCATCTTTGTACTTCAACAATGGTGCGCTGCTCCTCCTGTCACAGGGATGCGTTATACAGGGACACAGGCACGGCTCTGTGCTTTGTTCCAGTAGCTACACACCAAGAGAGAGAGCCCAAGGGATGTAGAAATGGACATTGTAAACACAAAAACAATACAACCCAAGCTACTAGTGTTGAGGCCCAAACAATGGTACTCCCTTCAGAAAAGCATGCTGTGCTTTACAGCAGCATTGCTGTTCTGATGTGTACGTTCAAGTAGGCTTTGAGAAATGCCACTCAAATCAATAGACATGAGACAGGAGTGAGTCTACACTATAAGAAGCACTTCAACATACAAACATACTTGAAGTTTAACATAAATACCTATACTACCATATTCATAGAATCATAGAATGGTTAGAGTTGGAAGGGACCTTAAAGATCATCAAGTTCCAACCCCTCTGCCATGGGCAGGGACACCTCTCCCTAGAGCAGGTTGCTCAAAGCCCCATCCAGCCTGGCCTTAAACACTTCCAGGGATGGGACATCCACAGCTTCTCGGGGCAACCTGTTCCAGTGCCTCACCACCCTCACAGCAAAGAACTTCTTCCTAATATCTAATCTAAATCTCCCCTCTTCCAATTTAAAACTACTACCATATTATTTAGTCCATTAAGGTCCACATCCTCACATGATGATGTGATCCTCAAGGATCAATACTTGTGGCTTGAAGAGAAAGGCAAATCCCATAAGGCTACAGGACAATGCACCACGCTGCACATGGAGGGAAGCATCTGCACCAGCAGAATTCAACTTATACCCTCAGACACCAGTGATACTTAATGAGTCCTAACATCTCAACTGTATTAACAATGAAATGCAGTGAGATTTTTATTCTTATTTTGCATTGAAAAGGGGGGACAGAGAATTTATTCCTCGCATATTTTGCAAACGAAGCTATTTCTAAAATAAACATGGTGCTCAAGGATGTATCAGAATGGGCTTCATATACCTGTGTAACATTAGTCTAGTTTATTCCCCACATTTCCAGCTTTCTGTTATCCTACCAAATCTATGGCTGGTGGGTAATTTCCCAGCAAAACAACTCTCCTATTAGTTTTCCACTTCAGTAAAAACAAAATATCATACACTTGCTCATTTCCTCTCAGTCAGTCTGCTGTGGGCTCAATAGCTCCTGGGTTCTCTGCCATGGAGCCAAGAATCTGGAAGTCCAAATTCCAGCAGCAACCTCAAAGCTCAAAGTTTCCTGCATCAGGTGGGGAGACGGGGAAGATGGCAGAGTTCCCTGAGCTTTTGGTCAAGACCTGGCAACCCTGGGACAGAAGATTCCTCAGTGGGGACTTCTGCCGAGACAGGCAGATGCTTTATATGAGAAAAGCCAAAACGAAAACACCATGGAATTTCCTTTCAGAGGGAAGTATAAAGATATAAAAATGTCGTTTTCATACTGAATCTCAGCACAAGGGTTTACTTAACGTTGGTGTTTCCCACAGAAAGAAAATACCATGGCTTGAGCAGCTTTAAGTGTAACTCACACCCTGCTAGGAGCAAGTATTTCGCAGCATGAAACTGATTAAAAGAAGATTCATCAGGATTGTATCTGGATCCTGTTGCCATTAAAACAATACAGTAAATTAAAAAAGAAATTATTTACTGTGACATAAGCATCAAGAGTTTCATGGCTTGAACTGCTACTTCATGGTCCTTGTCCAGAGGCATGGACACAATTCGATCCTAATGGATGTAAAATGACAATAAAAAGATGTAACATGGTTTGTTCTCAATAAACACATATTTTTGCTACAGCTAGATCATCTATACTAGTGGAGCAGAGATTTATTTTTATTTCAGTAGCTATTTCCTAAGAGACATAAGGCAACTTGATTACTACCAAGTAGTTCCCCAGCCCCTGAAAATTAACAGCATGTTAATTTTTTAACTGAATTAATCATGTAGTAATATGGTACTTTTATAGACGTAATGTATGCGTTCACAAGAAATCAACTACAGTCTACAAATTAAAAGTGACTGACATCTTGTTTCTAAGATGTTACTACTGGCACTTCAGTATGTTCAATGAAGGTAAGCCTCAAATTACAAGCATTATGTAGTCAGTTTCTCCCATCAACAATAAAGTGTGTGTACCTACACATTCCAGAAGCCAGTGCCTTGCTGGAAAGACAATTTGGACTTGAGTCATAAGGATACCTCATGGAATAGCAGTAATACTCCCGACCTCCAGAATTAACACTACTGTAACTTGGCACACACGCAAACACCTCAGAAAACAGTGGGAATCTTCCTGTCCCATGTACCCAAGAACTCACTCCTCAGTGCAGTCTACTTCTTTAAGGCATATTAAGCCTTTGGACTTGCTTGTCTGGAGACTAACAGCTTTCTCACTGAACATTTTTAAATCTCTAGTTTCATTTTATGTTGCACCTTCCTTTTTCTCACAACCCAGCTGCAAAGTGTGGAAGTCCCTGAGTCCTGAATTTGAAGAACACTCAAGGGTAACAGCATGAGCGTGTGAAACTCCAGCTTGTGGGAAATGGATTGATGGTTTATACGATTACATTTCCCATCGCTGAGAAAGCATGACTTAAACTTTGAAAGACTCCTGGTCAGCCTGTATTTTGTTTGTAGCTGCTTGGGTTTTTTCATTTTAGAGGGAAAGGAGTTGTTATGTGTGAGTGGGTATTTTTGACTGAGGGATGGAGTTTGCAATAATCCATTTATACAGCATCCTCCACACAGAGGTACAGACAGACTGGAGCTATTTCATCAGTCTGTGAACACCAACCCTGCTGTTGCTTATGCAGCTTACAGCAACCTTCCTTTAATCAGAATGATAAGGGGCTACCACAAAGCTGCTTAAAACAGGTTAATCTTAGATAACCAAGTTTGAATCTGTGTCATTTATTCTTAAGATACCAATAGTAATCTACTGCTTGTTCTTTGAGGATCTGCAATAGATATTTTTTACTATTAGCAACTGCTTTGACATACAGGTAAGCCATGCACCTGTTGCAAAAAGAATACAGATTACCACCACGTGCAGGCATTGATTATGTACTGATTCACAGAGATTGAGATACCAATCACAGCACTTTGAGTTTTCTTACTCAAATACCAAAAAGGCCCAGCCCCAATGGGATAAGAGTAGCTGATGAAATCATTACCAAGGGCAGAATTACGAAAGTAAAGGGCTTACTTCTTAATTGACTCAGGATGTTGGAATACGATAAAGGCAGTGTACAGGGTCAGTGCAGTCACCTAAAATTACAGTGTATGATTTGACTTGTTCGGAAAGGAAATAAGAGAACCTTCTTCAAGGGTCATACTGACATGGAGCTGTTCCAATATCAGTGTGATACAAGGTCAGCCAATCCTGTGTCTACAAGGTTAACCCTTTTTCAGGAGCAGCAAAAAATAAGGGACCTCTGGAGTATGAAGTTCTTTGTCATGCCAAAGATCCTGTCAAGAAACCTGGGCCGTTCTGGATAACTAGTGGAAATAACTGACTGCACTGCATGCTAACATCATTTTGTGCCCGAACTAAAGTGAAACAGAAAAATCCATAGAAACAGAGGGAAATATCTCTGCAAAACTCCTTCATCCACTCAGTCAAGAGGGCTGTTTCTGCAGTACTCTAAGCTCGGGCCAGTCAAGAGACTGGGGAGATGAGTTCTGATAAAAACATCAGATCCCATGTATACACCCAACCCAGACTTAACAAGTAGCAAACAGTAATCTATTTACCTTGAATCTGCTAGTAAAGAGATCCATCCTGGAAACTAGTTCTTTTCTGCTATAAATTCCCTGCAGTCCCAGAAGACACTTCAACCGCACTTCAGCTTGCTACAAGACAAAGAAATCAACCAACAGTAAAAAAACATGCATCTTCGATGTTATTCACTATTGACATTTATGTTATGTAAATAAGAGTTATTTGTGAGTGTCTACAGCAGTCTACCCACATTCTGAATCATCTTTATTAATGATATCAGTAACATTTTATTTGTACACACGCACATCTCTTACACACACACACACACACAAAGAAAGCCTGAAGTGAGTCAAACTTAAAGGTGACATCAAAATTTGTGTTAGGCTCTCTGAGACAAAGAAACTCTCACAGACCTTACAGTTAATAAAAGCAACAGAATGCAAATGGTGCAGGAATTGCACTATTTACCTAATAAAGGGATACAAAGACAAGACTATGGATGACCGACTGACTACAATCAGCACTCTTCCTTACACAAGCCTGTTCGCTTCCTTTCAACATTTGACTTGGGCAACTGTTAAACACTAACAAGGACTCCAAGAAACCCTGGTCCAGTGAAAATTACCAGAAGAAGTACATCTCAGAAGTGCACCGGGTTGTCATTGTGGATTCTCACAGAGCCAAATGTTATGTCCTCTGCCCGTTTCTGTTTTACATTAGAGCACTATATTTTAAGCACTCCAAGAGAAGGTTTGCTTTGAATTTGGCCTAATTAGTTAGCGTAGGCAAAATTTATTTATCCCTGTAAGGTGTTATTTTGTACTATTAGTACTGCAACTTCACAGGTGTCTCAAGAGGAGGACTTTTCCTTATCCAGCTTTTAAATTATTTTCTGCATATAGCTAAAGATTTCAAATTACAAAGCTTTACATGTCATTGCAAAAGTCATTTTGAGGTTCTAACATAAAAAAAATCATTAATTTTCTGGAAAGTTATAATGCTAAGGCTATCAGCAGAGTCGCTTAAATGAACTGCAGGTTCTGAATCAATCTTCATATTTCTTCCTTAATTCCTCCTGCTAAAAATAGCAGCAAAAATAATCAGGGAAACCCAAGAAAGGAGACCACCTACACTTAGGCTATCCATTACTACCAGTTCCTGTTCAGCTGCTTAAATGGAAGGCAAAGGATGATTCCTAGTAGCAGGCTTCGACCAACAGTTTTGCATAAGACAGCTTTTTGCTAGAAATACAAAATGAAAGATCAGTAGGTAACAAGTATTTCTCTACAATCTGTCCATGACACACCAGCAGTACTTACTCTATATTGTACTTTAATTTTAATGGCCTTATCTGAGAAAGAGATGCCCCCACCTGCTGCTTCCTACAGTCACGAGGGCTCTACAGCACAGAACCCACACACAGTCCCAGCCTGGTACCCATCCCTGCACACTGGCACAATCTGAACTCGGCCAATGTACAGCAAGCCTGGTCTCAGCTGCCCTCAGCATTTCATCACAAGCCTTTGCTTGTGAACAGGGATTGCATTTGTGCTTGGGGGAAAGTTAAAAAAAAATAGGAAAAGTTTGTGATGGTTTGTTGAATGGTCATATAGCCCTTGGCATACAGCTAGTAATGTCATTTGCATTTGTCAGACAGGTGGCATCCAAGCGTAGATCTGCAGATAGAAATTTTAACACATAAACTGTACCACCTGCCTTCTGAGGTATCCTGTTCCCACCCAAAAGCTCTTAGTCATAACCCTATATGTATGTTTCTTTTAATTGTTGATAAAATTGACTCTAGTAACTCTGAACAAATAACTACTTCTACTATGTCTAGTTCTGCCATTTTCCTGTGTTTTTTCAGCTGCTTTTTCTCCTTCTCAACTACCTCTCCGTTTCTAGATTCATCACTCCTCGTAGCTTCTTGACCATTCAGAACAACTTCACATCATTCTAAAACTATCTCACAGCGTACATTCATAGAATCATAGAATCATAGAATGGTTAGAGTTGGAAGGGACCTTAAAGATCATCAAGTTCCAACCCCCCCTGCCATGGGCAGGGACACCTCCCACTAGAGCAGGTTGCTCAAAGCCCCATCCAGCCTGGCCTTCAACACTTCCAGGGATGGGGCATCAACAACTTCCCTGGGCAACCTGTTCCAGTGCCTCACCACCCTCACAGGAAAGAACTTCTTCCTAATATCTAATCTAAATCTCCCCTCTTCCAATTTAAAACCATTACCCCTCGTCCTGTCACTACGCTTCCTGACAAAGAGTCCCTCCCCAGCTCTCTTGTAGTTCCCTTCAGATACTGGAAGGCTGCTATCAGGTCTCCCCAGAGCCTTCTCTTCTCCAGGCTGAACAGTCCCAGCTCTCTCAGCCTGTCCTCATAGGAGAGGTGCTCCATCCCTCTAATCATCTTGGTGGCCCTGCGCTGGACCTGTTCCGACAGTTCGATGTCCTTTCTATGTTGAGGACTCCAGAACTGAACACAGTACTCCAGGTGGGGTCTGACAAGCACAGAGTAGAGGGGGAGAATCACCTCCCGATTCACACTCCCACATTCAGCTCCTTTCATCAGTAACGTAGGCAAATACAAATGCTCAGCCATCTACTCTCCTCACCACAGCTACCATCCTAATCTTGAGGAAATACCTGCCTGTTTGGTCTTTTAAAGCTGTGACAGAGCAAAGGGGAATTATGGAAGCACATTTTCAGGATACTCTGAACACACGCTGTCCCTCGGCTGTATTATAGTGTATTTCGACCCTGACCCTGTTTGCACAGACTGGCAGAAAACATCAGTAAGAGATTGGGCAGCTCTAGTGACCTCAGAGAGCTCTGCATGGGCTCCAGCACTGCTTAGGCACATTCAGTCACAAGATTTCAGTCTCACCACTATCACAGAGATGGAGCCATTCAATAAGCCTTACAAATACAGGCTGGGACCTGGATGACTTGACGGGGTCATTGGGCCATGTTTTTATTCCTCGATATTTCCCAAATAATAAATTGGGGAAGCTAGGTCTGCTTCTGAATTACTCCTGAATACTAAAGACAATCCAACTTACCTGTCCTGTCAAAGTAAAATAATTTTAAAAACCACCCTCCTCTTCAAAATAAATAAATTTTAAAAATCAGTACATACACACAGAGCAGAAAACCACTGTGTTAAGATGAACATTTGAAGAAGGAAGTATTTCAGAAGTAGCCACAACCATGGGATCAGTTTTTATAGCCACGTTGAATGGGAAGCAAAAACTAAAAACCCTTTTGATTTCCTAAAATTTGCCAGGAGGATCACCTGGTCGGGACACAGAAGTTCATTCCAGCCATAAGGTACTGTTTCCACAGGATTTCTTTGGACAGCTTTCATCATCTAAGAGAAAACCTCAACAACTTGCCCTGAAGTTCCAGACAAAGCTAGTTCGACATGGTAGGAGGCCCCAAGTGTGCATCTCCATTGTCTTTGCCTTCCTGTTTGCTAGTTTTGCCTTCCACTGTCCTCATCCTTATTCTTCCTTGTTTTGATTTTTCTGGTCTTTAACTCTGAACCTTTTACACAGCACTTCCCTTCAACACCTTCTGCTCAGGTCAGCACCGCTTTGATTGAATATGGATGCTAATTTAGCAGCTATATATACATTCCCTTGGAAGAACATCAGTTCTTCATACCTTTGAGCATTGAGTTAGGTGCCTGGGTTTCACAAATGCACGGATGGCTGACTGGGCTTACATATAACATTGTTCAACTGCACATAGCTGTCAGATTTAGTACCAACTGGTACTTGGTCTTCAAAAATAAAAAGTTCAATTATTTCTAGCCTAAACCACTCGAAAAGGTCTTTGTAGCACTGTTCCCCGATTCTTACTGGGCCAGAGGGACATACTCATACGCAATTTTGAGCATTTTACCACTGAACGTGGAGCACCTTCTTGCACCTAGGAAATAACCTTCCACATAAAAATATAACATTTTGTATCAGGGTATAATGGCAAAATGATATCTCATGGGGAAGAAAGAATGATTGTATTCAAATAAAAGACTTTGAAGACAAAATGTTAATTTTATATTTACTTCCCCCTCCCCTCTCTGCTTTAAAGCTTCCCAAATGACTGAACTTAATCTCTGTTTACAGCACTGCAGGCAATCCTTGCCAGGTTTTCCCCCCACAGTTAGAATACTTTTGTGGTTATTCCACTCTGGGGCCTAAATTATTTGGCAAACTTCTCTATCTTACATTCTAAAAGAAAATTGGCTCTGGGAAGTATCAGTTTCTTACTGCCTACCCTCAACAAGAGGGGATGGAAATGCTTATTAAGGGAGTGGGAAATAACATTCAGATGCATATAAAAGCACCGCTGCCCTTGTTTCTGCCAAAAATGCCCTGCTCTCCTTTTGGAACCAAACAATTTAACAGTGGCTGCAAATCACAATGCACAGCAGGGACTGCAACCGCCAGCAGTGGCACACTACCAGGTCCTGGCCAAATGTGGAATATGGAAGACTTCTCACTTTGTCTCCCTCCACTTGCATCTGCATTGCTTTCAGATAATAAGCTTTAGAAGAACAACCATTTCCAGTTCCCAATGAATGACACTGGATGAACTACGTGCATTAAATCAGAGATACCAGCTGTTAATTTTCACTGTACAGCACTGGGAATGAAGACACATCATCTTCCAAAACAACTCTCTTTTGAGAATTCTCCCAACTGAACTTATACTAAAAAGATATTCTGACTAAATAAAATTTATGCAGGAAAAGCCGACAGTTCTTGACAGATGCATCGGTCTGAAAATCTACTACCTTTCCCTTATTGGCACAACACGGGGAAGGAAGGGGCTTTGTGCTCCCCCTCCTGGATCTGGGGTAAACTACAATTGTATCCACAACACAAACATTACCTGGAACTGACATAAAACGGGGGACAGTTGTTGATGCCCCATCCCTGGAAGTGTTTAAGGCCAGGCTGGATGGGGTTTTGAACAACCTGCTCTAGGGAGAGGTGTCCCTGCGCATGGCAGGGGGCTTGGAACTGGATGATCTTTAAGGTCCCTTCCAACTCTAACCATTCTATGATTCTATGATTTTCAGGATTTACACAGAAGCTATGTACATCTTAAAAGATGGCCTGCAGAAGTACAGTGTGCCAATTTCAGTAATTAGCCATTCATGGTAAGTATTTCTATGCCCCTAAAATCTCTCATGCATTTTAGAAGCAAGAGAAAAAGCATATTTTTGAGTTAGTTTTCTTTTGGTTGGGGTTTTTTTTGCTGTTTTGGTAGGAGGTTTTTTGTTAGGTTTTTTTTTTTTTTAAATGTGCTTCTACTAAAATAAAAAACAAATTTACTATAAGGAAAAGGAGAAAGCCCTTTGGGAAATGACTGGTCCTTCTGGAAATATTTTCTACGTCCAGGTACTTGCAAATGAGAAATGCACCACTGAAGACTATTTCACTATAGGCAATATTCATGTGTTTGTTTTTATAAAAAAACCCCAAAAATTTTAAATGTAGCCATCAAACCTAAAAGTGAAGTTTTAATCAACATTTAACATTGCATGGGCTCGAAGGTTACAGGCCATTTTATTATAATTTAATAATAGCTCCCAATTCAGTAACATATAAAAATAACTGCACACGCAGGGACACACACAGCTACAGAACTGGAAGAAAAATTCTCTGTTATTTTGTACCACAGTGGTTTCAGAAACAAAACCTGAAATGGGGAAGATAGTAAATTCTTTTTTGTACCACTGCAATCTTAAATATCTAATCTAAAGAATTTAGATATTAGAATTATTTTTTTAGAACTTTTTTTTAATTTTAGAAATCTCATCTGCTGCCCCCAGTAAGAAAGATTAAAACTTTACCTTATCATAGAGCATCCACCCAATGTATTTTAAGTAGCTATCATTTAAAAAAGCATCTGGGTATGTTTTAATCCAACTACCAACTTCTTCAATGCAAGTTGCTCGGATCTCAGGGATCACATCACTGTGAAATCATAAGATTGTAATATTAATACATTTTAAATGCCTAATATATAATGACTATATTATTTGCAATATTTTTATTTTCTGGCATTGCAGAAGCATGCATAATCCAAAATATTACAAGTAACTTCATATTAATATTCTCAGTCTTCAAATCAACAATTAGGCCACTTTTAGGTACAAATGTTTCATGCTATAATTATTTTGTAATTCTGGGTATCTCCTTGATCACAAATGCACTGCTCTGTAGCCTGCAGGAAGAACTTAAACGTACTTATGAGAGATCCTTTCCTATGCCCAAATTCTGGAAAGTAACTTAACTGCTACCCTTTCCTTGACACCATCAGTGCCTCTAGGATGTTTACCTTGATTCTAGTATCGTGACAACCTAAGCAAGTGTTTCTTGGGAATGCAGATACACATCACAGCTTTATTTTTATTCTTACCGGTAGCGGTTTAGAAACGTCCCTTTGAATATGGCATTCATCATGTTCTGTATCTCTAGCAGCTTATGCTCATACTGAAATACAAAGAGAAATGAATATTAATACTGGTCCCAAAGTTAACTATACATGAAAAGTTTGCATCAGTGCACTTAAAGTACTACTCTCATGCAAATCACTAGTATTTACATGAGGTACCAACACAAAACAAGTGGTCTGTATCCACACTAGCAACTGCCTTTTGTGTAGCTACATCCTGATGAAAGATTTATCAGGTACCAGCCTGGATAACTGGGTACAGCACATAATATGTTTCAGGTAGTGAGTCTTAATCTATCAATACACAGAAAGATACAGCATAACTATCAAGTAATCATAGAATCATTGAATGGTTAGAGTTGGAAGGGACCTTAAAGATCATCAAGTTCCAACCCCCCTGCCATGGGCAGGGACACCTCCCACTAGAGCAGGTTGCTCAAAGCCCCATCCAGCCTGGCCTTCAACACTTCCAGGGATGGGGCATCAACAACTTCCCTGGGCAACCTGTTCCAGTGCCTCACCACCCTCACAGGAAAGAACTTCTTCCTAATATCTAATCTAAATCTCCCCTCTTCCAATTTCAAACCATTACCCCTCGTCCTGTCACTAGACTTCCGTATAGGTCCAAATTCTCTTTTTATACACTGTAACAGAGACAGAAGAAAGGCAGACAAGGGCAGTTTCAAAATGCACCTATTCCACAATAAGCATGCATTTTAACCAAGCTCTGAAAACATAATTTGGAACTTCTGGAAATTTCTAAGTGATTCAAAAACATTCTCTCATCAACAGCACCAGGAAGGGTGACAAGTTTATTTCCCCCTATATCCCCAACACAGACATTTCCTCTGTTTTTCCTGTAAGATCAGACTTATGATGATCCTAAAAACCCATCTTATCCAAACACTTCTTCCCACAAACAAGGGTTGTTTCTATAACAGAGAAGTCCATGGGCATCCAAAGCTCAGAAGTAACTGATTCAAGCATAGCTCCTTCTCTGCTGACCTTAGATGCTCATACTTCAAGTCACCTGTGCCCTCAAGCCAGAACTATTTCTTATAGTTACAGGCCTGTCTCTGGGAGTCAATATGGAGCTGTCTGGCTGAGCAGGGAAGAAATGACAGAAACTAAGGAGCAAGAAACATACAGGTCATACCTGAAGCTATGACCATTTTTACAATGCATTACACAGTGATGCCAGCTATCCCGTGTCCCTTTTCATTCATTGAAAATCAGTTCAAGAACTAACATTTTGGCTTATAATGTGTATAAGCATATGCAAAACTGCACTCCCACAACATCAGAGCTCCTAATGCAACTGCACGTGGGTGTAAATCCATATTTCTGTACAGATCAAGGGCTAATGATGCCAATTTGAAGACGTAATTAATAGAACAAACATCACAAGTTAACAGTACACAGGTCAGTTATTACTTTAATCGTTTTTCTACCTGTTAACCTAGCCAGTCATGCCTGCTTTGTGCCATGCATTAGACAAACGTATAAACTCAAAGAACTGCAGTAACCCAAAAGCAAGCTGTCAGTCATCCCTCTTTTTACTTATGCACGTATCTCCCGTAAAGGACACCTGCCTGACCTCTTTCTTTTTTTTCTCTAGTTGGTCAAGTCTGTAATTGGTCCTCTTGCCACTTATCCTCTTCTTCTCCACCTCATACAACCTCTGAGCGTTGTGCTTGTTGACATCAAGGTTCAGATGCACGCTTACAACCGCTGTCAGAAGTTTCATTGCTAAAAAGGAAACAAACCCAACACGTTTAATCCATCTCAGAAATACATTCACCACTTTACCATAAAAAGGATATGGTTAGCCAAATCCAGTTTATTATCCCAAATATGAACATCCCTAGATTACAGTAATTTATTTTAAAATATAGCGTTTCTTTTAAAGGCAACGATCAAAAAGGAAAACTTGGACTTATTACTGGTGATTTACAATTTTTGTCCAGAGGTCTAGTCAGAGACATAATTTACTGGACTACTCTCTTCTTATTTGATATAATTTTGATTTTTCTGAAAAAGAATCTGGAGTTGTTGAACAGGTGATTCTCAGCTCACACACATTCCCCCAGAAAAAAAAAAGAAAAAGAAAACAAACCCAAAAAAACCCACACAACAGTGAAGTTGGCCCATAAAACATTGAAAATTTAACGTTTTACTTGAATTGAGAAAAACTCATATTTCTTTCAGGATCACTAGATGCTGGTTTGCATAGATTTCAAGTGAGTTTTTTGAGGCTTCAAAGTCAACAATGTGCTTTAGAACAAATGATAATTCAAATATTTTTTTGCAGAGAGGGTATTTCCTTATTTCCAGGCTTTAGGATAAAACAACCAAACAAAAAACTACTGGCTTTAGTACCATCATGATGCATGGGGTGTAAGGGGGAAGTGTTATGGACAATGTTCTTTTCATCACAGATACCACAACAACAGCTCTCCAAAGGAAGCTTTCATAGGTGACGCATTTAATGTAACCTCATTGCTTGAGCTAGCAGAGGGAGGAAAAATAACAAAATAGAAAACTAACCAAAAAATCAGTTACTGAAAACAAAAAGAACCACCACCAAAAAACCACATACAGAACACAACCTGATTCTAAAATTAGTCATGCTAGACATTAAAGAAATTTTCTTCAGAAAGAAAAATGTTCCAGACCTATAAAGCCTCCTAATTCCATTCAGATACACATGAGAACAAATTATTTATTAATTCAGTAACACAGATTAGGAGGAAGGCACTGTCACTGCATACGAGAACAACTGGTCCAGTAAAGAGAACTTTTATGTTTTGAGCAGTTTTGTTAGCACACAAGTCAACAAAAATGATCTACAGCAACTCTGTGAGTTATTTTACCTGCCAAAGTGCTTGTATGTCTGAATGCTCTGACCATGGAGTCGGCTAAGCCTGTAAGCAGCGAGATGATGGTGTCCATCAAGTAGCTATCGTACAGGATGCTGCACTGGCACTGCTGGACAAGCACTGCAATAAATTCACAGAAATTGGCCTTGAACTTCTTCCAATATGGCCCTGTTCTGATCAGCGGGTAGTCTTCATTGTCCTGCATAAGAAAGAAGAGCCAAGAGAAAACACACTAATTAGTTGCGTTTGTTTACACCTCTCTCACTGAATGTCAATGAGTTTTGCTGACAGTCAGCTTCACCTCAGCTCCCTAGTAACTTTGTTCAGCGTCACTACTCCAAAGTAGGGGTACACAACTGGGTTACAAGCAAGGACAGACTGCCCCCATTAGAGCTACACCATCATGATATCTCACACCTGAAAGTAGTGCACGTGAGGTAGCTGGGAACAGACTCATGAGAAAGGGCATGTGAAGCCAAAGCACCATAAACAACTTTCACTGGCATAAACCATGAGCACTCCTGGCCTCTTCTTCCCAGGTAGTAGTGCTTCCCCTTTTCTGCATCCCTCCTGTTCCTGCAAGTGCATGGTCAAATTCAGGAGGACACTGAACAGACTGAAAGATAACAGCCAATTTGCCAAATTGTTTTGCAGTGGCATCAGTTGCCAAAGATGGTTCAGTGTGTAATTATACAAATGTGTCTTAAACAAAGGATCTGACACTGGGGAAGGGAAAATAAACAACTGTGGTGTGGGGCAGGATGGAACTGTTTTCCTTAGCAGCACTACCAGCTTAAGGAGTTTATCAGGCTACCACTTAATGGCAAATACTGAGTCATCCACCTATACCACCAACACCTAAGTCTTCGAAAACCTCCACAGAAACTGTAAGCAGGCAGTACCTTTGGAATTTTCAAAAAGCAAGTTACAATAAAGCCACAGAAGTGTTCACAGCACAGTTGGTACTGCCAGGAAGAAAGCAGACAGGTGGTCATTCAAACAACTTCTTACACAAAGTGGTGTGCCTCATGTGAGAAGTGCACTAGGAAGACTTTGTAGATGCCAACCTTAGGCAATGTGAATATTTATTCCGTTTGCACCTCCCAGATCACAGGAACAGCTCTGCATATTAATTTGCATCCTGATAGTTTCCAGTAGTGAATGGAGCCAGGGAATTCCCAACCTTTATTCACTATGGGAATCATCACCCTGAAGGCAGGCCAGGGCTCAGCTGGTCCAACACTTTCTCAGACCTGTTCTAACACACAGCTTTGCACCCAGAATAACCTTCCCTACTTAACAAAGTGCATTTTATGCTCTTCTCTTGTAACTTTGTTTCCAAAGCACACGACCCACTGCTTTCTTGAAAACCTAACCTGCACAAACACAGCCTGACCTCTGGAATGTCTGCAACCCAAAGCACATTAGAAATTTGGCATTTGGGATATGTTCCTGACCAGGTTGCAAGAGTCAGTTCTGAGCCTAACAGTAGTAGCCAGTGCCAGGAGAGAAAGTCCACAGCATGCCCCATTAAATGCTTCTTGGTCATGACCACAACAGTAGAAAGAAAACTTACTACTTTCAGAAAGTACCTACTTGACTACAGTAGGCTACTACGCCTCAATCTGAAAAGCAGCACAAATACAGAAAGACATCTCACCTTTTAAAGGCATTTCTACTGTCCGTGTATATCATACTGGGATAGCATTTAATGGTAATATGCATATTGCAAATATACACACAGCACAATGAGCACACCACCTAAATTTAGGCACCTAACTTGGTATCTGCTTAAATTCCCTCCATACACAGCAGAGAGATGCATCCAGAAATCAAATCAGATAGGCCCTTAGCACAGGTTCTTCTAGAGAACCATTCAAATCACTCAATCGCTCTCTGATTCATCCTGGAAATGTTTCTTTCTTTCATACAATCTATGGAAAAAGAGGAGAGTCAAAGTGAAGTGCCAGCAAGGAGCTAAGATAATTTCCCACAACGCTGCAAGTCTTTTATGGAAAGAGGCACTACAGAAAAGCTGCTTCCATTCTCAAGATATTCTTCCAATCAAACATTTACGTTCGCAAGAGAAGGCTTTGAAAAAGTCTGTCTGCCAAGCCTCTGCATGCACATATATGTGTGCCTGAGTGCTTGCATGCATGTGTGTAGAGCTTGCTGGAAGGGATGGGGAACACTCTTGAATACCACTGCAACTTGATAACCAGCAGTCTGTTCAAAATGCTATAGGAGCAATCCATCACACCCAGTTCAGCAAGTCACCTTCACCTCCCTTTAAAATCAACTGCAAGAAACAGGCATTTTGAAAGCCTGAGTGCATTCATCCAAGCTAGAGGTCTAAAACAGACCTGATGAAGCAGACCTCAGGAGTGCTTGATTACCTCCATTCACTAGTGCACAGTTTAGGATGACTAGTTCTGATGTATTTGCCTACACTGGAAATACAGCCACAGAAAATGCTGTGCTACTGTTGCGGCGAACAACAAAAGAGTGTTACCATGTCCACTGGCCAAGTAACCGTCAGGATCCAAGGATAGGCCACGAATTTCTTGTACTGCAACCCAGTTTCCTGTAGCACGAGACAAAATTTTAAGAAGTTTTTGATGAGATTGCACAGTTAACTCATAAAAACATCACAAAGCACACATCATATTTAAAAGCCTATTAAAACTTAAGAAATTTGTATTACACGTGGATCATAAAATCCAACGCATTAAAAAATCTAATCCCTTCTCGTCTCATTAATTACATTTATAAGCAACTATAGAAGAAAAACACACTTCTACATAAAACTGCAGTTTGCTTGCTACAAGTAAGAGACAACCTGGTTTTAAAATTTATAAAAAAAAAAAACATATACAAGCTATAATCCTCATCATTAATTCTAAGGGATTCATCCCCAGCAAATCTAAGTATATATCCCTTTCCAAAGTTTAGTAACTAGGTACTGTAAAACATCTAAACTCTAGAAAATCACTCTGAGCTTTTCAAATTATAGAGAAATGCTTTCAGCACTAGTGTGATTCAATTCAGAGATGTTTCCTCAACTCTGCAATCATTCCAAGGCAAAAGGCATGAAATCTACAGCTCTATTAGGCTCAGTGAAGCACAAGTATTCCTGTCCCTATTTGGCTGTACAGTTTTGCATCAAACTTAACCCTTCCATTGCTAAACATTTCAGCAACAAAACGGGAGAGGGAAGAAAAGACATGAAATGAAAAAAGAACTGCTGCAAGAAATAAAATGCCACATACATGAAGAAAAGCAGAAGACCGAAAAAGAGTAGGTGGGGTGGTTTTGCTGGGATTTGAGGGATTTTGTGTTGTTATATTGGGGTTTTTTTTAGCACGTGGATGAGATCTGAGCTGCCTTTTTTCCAGACTGAACAGGCTCAGCTCTCCCAGTTCCTCCTCACATGAAAGATCATTAAACATCTTTGTGGCCTTTTACTGGACTCACTCCAGTAAACCCATCTCTCTCTTGTAATGGAAAGCCCAGAACTTGAGTCAGCACTAGAAATGTAGTCTCACCAGTATGAACAGAGTTTTCAAAAAATATTTTTGAAATCACAGTAGTCCTATATGTCAGGAAGTGTAGTGATAGGACAAGGGGTAATGGTTTTAAATTGGAAGAGGGGAGATTTAGATTAAATATTAGGAAGAAATTCTTTACTGTGAGGGTGGTGAGGCACTGGAACAGGTTGCCCAGGGAAGCTGTGGATGCCGCATCCCTGGAAGTGTTGAAGGCCAGGCTGGATGGGGCTTTGAGCAACCTGCTCTAGGGAGAGGTGTCCCTGCACATGGCAGGGGTTGGAACTTGATGATCTTTAAGGTCCCTTCCAACTCTAACCATTCTATGATTCTATATGGCACTGCTCACCTAACTTAATCCCTGTATTACATTTCCATCTTATTTATGAAAAAGATGAGAGCTACATGCAAAAAGAAACACAAAGAAGAAACAACTCACTTGAAATTAACAAACTGCTTTGCTTTTGCTCTGATCATAGTTCTGCTTTATAAGAGATTGGTTTAATCCTCAAGCATCTTTTCAGTCTCCTAATAACTGCAGTTAACATAAGAACGGTTGCATCGTACATGTTTTTGTTTCTATATTACCACTGGCTTAATACTAGTCATAACATATCAATTAAAAAGCTGAGAGATACTGCCTTTGTAAGAAAATAACAGAAGACTGAAAAGGAGGATTGTAAACATGCTCAAGTGACTTGCAGCTGAATGTGTTGAAAAACACATACATCACACTAATTGTTGTTTAGTCTTGTGTGCTTGATAAGTAGAACATCTGCACTTAGATAACACAAGCCTGTGATGGACTCAGAGGCACCTTATTGAACAAGCTTGAGATTCCTGCCCTGCTGTCAGAAAGAACAAAGCACAGTGGAAAATTACACCTGCTTGAATCCTTGCACAGGCAAGACAGGTTGCCCAGAGAAGCTGTGGATGCCCCATCCCTGGAAGTGTTCAAGGCCAGGCTGGATGGGGCTTTGAGCAACCTGCTCTAGTGGGAAGTGTCCCTGCCCATGGCAGGGGGGTTGGAACTCAACGGTCTTTAAGGTCCCTTCCAACTCTAACCATTCTATGATTCTAAGACCAGGAGGTTCAAACTCTCTCGCTAGCAAGGACTCTTTCACTAACAAGGAAAATCTCTCTAGCAAGGACCAAGCTCCATGGTGCCTGCGTTTCTGCTTGTGTGCCTCTGCCTGGGTGCTGCTTTGGAGATGCCCCAGTTCACAAGGTATCAAGATTAAATTTACTTTGTACTTCATCCACAGTTCTGTGATTGTTCCTGTCTCATGCCTATGTCAGCCCACCAGTCTTTAAAAATGCTTAATTCTGCATAAATCATTTCAGGAGTTTTTTTAGAGCCAGTTTATCTAAAAACAGACCAGGAATGCCAGAATTCACTGGATTTAGGATTACAAAAAAAAAAATAAAATACAGAGACGGAGTATCTAACACAGGGATTATAACTTCCTTCACTAAAGTAGCATGTCAAAATATTGCCTTGAAAACAAAGTTAGTTAGTTTTTATAGCACACAGAATACAGCTTCTAAGGCAACTGTAGAATCACCCTTTTTGCCCACCAGGACAGGTGAAAAGGTTACAGAGCTGTAACACATCCAGGCTGATGACAACAACAATCACATCTTCGTACCTTCCAGAGCACCTACCCTATTGTGAGCGCTATTCAGGGCTAATTCAGTTGGGAAAGAAGTGCCAGATGACTAATTCATATGGCCAGACACATATCGGATCATTTCTGTCAAAAATTAGCCCAAGTGCTACCATACTTCTAAAACGAAGAAAACCATGTTGGCAAATTCATCCTCTGTGGGAATTTCTATGGCAGCTGGTCTTCGAGAGATGCACAATTAAAGCAAGGTTGATGGTTGGTGCTTGACAAATCAATTCAGAGGTGGCAAATACAGAAAAAAAGGCACAGAAGCAACTGGTAGAGCACTGCAGAAAATCTGATGTTGGCATAATCAGCCAAGGAGCAGTAAAACAGAGGAACAGTATTGTAAAGCCATGTGTTTTTCTTAGGAATCTTTTAAGAAATGAGATATTCACTATTATTTTGACAATTATCTAAAAATCAGAAATGCATTTTTTATTTTTTCATATGACATAATACAGGTATAAAAAAACCCTCACATTGTCAGTAAAACAGAAGGTAAATATACAAATAAAAATATCAGCCAAAAAAAAAAAACCAATCTTGAATCAGCTCATCAGTAATCCACAACAGTATTTCTAAAAGGACCTTTCAACTAAATACCAAAGGAACTGTT
Organism: Thinocorus orbignyianus; assembly: GCA_013400375.1. NCBI lineage: Eukaryota > Metazoa > Chordata > Aves > Ciconiiformes > Thinocoridae > Thinocorus > Thinocorus orbignyianus. Next base: position 267,337 of record VXBW01005383.1, read on the forward strand.
TACCTGCTGCAATGCCAGGTTATATTTATCTCTATAAAGTCACTATCAAAAGAACTCCTAGCAGAAAGAAAGGTTCAGGAAGACTGCAGTTAGATACCCCTAATAAAACTCTGAAAATAAAAATTACTTACAAAAAATAAATATATATATATATTCTGCTGCTGCTAAAATGAGCCCATTACAACACCAAATTTCTATTATGAAAACCAGGATTATTTTCCTAAATTAAGGAACTGGTACACAGCTCCTGATAGCAGCAGGAACTTCTGCCCAGGTTGCAATGAAGGTAAAGCCTATTGTTTATATAAAAAACGACATGCAAAATCAAAGCTGTGCCTACCTCATCAAAGGTCTCTGTCATTTTTTGCATTACATCTTTCTTCTGCAAACTTTGAAACATCTCTGCTGTTACCATGCCTAGAAAAGCAATGTTTTAAAAAGAAGAATTACCAACGGCTATATTACGTTAATCACATCCAGACCACCGCAAGGACTTTATTTTACATTTTGAAACAGCAAGAAAAGGCAGCTCTGTTTTATCTCCATTTACACTGGTATGGGCACAAATATAGACGGAGACACATAAATTCATTTATGGTAGAAAATACTGATGAACCCAAAGTGAAATTCATAATAGAGAAGTCTTCCCTGTGCTCTCTGGCATGGCTATTTCTCTGTCCATTCATTTACTTCAAGAATTTACTAAAATGTTGCCCACTGCTAGTCTAAGATTTTCTGTAAGAGAAGGCACATTACTCAAAGACCTGGGAAAAAAGTGACTGTAAAAGGTATGTTCTAGTCACTCAAATACACTCAGAAGTTTCAAGCTAACAGAACAGTCTTCTTAGAACTCTTACTTAACATCCTGAAGCACTTCACTAGCAAACTGGCCCAAGAAGTCACTGCGTCTCAGTGTTTGTTATGATATAGATAGGTTCATAACCCTCTGGCAGAAGTAACTGCAATGAGGCAAAACATTGCTTTTCTAGTTGCCAAAGGAGGGAGTTTATTTTGTTAGTTGTTTATTTTCAAAGATACTAGCAAGTGGCAAAGATACAAAACAAACGGCAACTGGAACACTGGATTTCAATTAGAACAGTCATCAAAGCCATATTCCCTAGGTGGGGATTCTGCAAAGTGATGAGACGTGCCCCTTCACAAACCTGACCTTGCAACCCATGTTCAAATACAACTCTGAGAGCTGGTATGTTGTAAACACAGGGTTGAGGAATTTAACCAGCAACATTCTTTGCTGTTAGTCCTGCCCATCTGGAGTTTGTCTTAACAAACAGTACAGACTGTAAGTACGTGATTTACTGGAGAGAAAAAAAATCTGTTTTAGAAAGCACACTTCAGATTACTGTCACCCACTGACAACGGAAAGAGCTAGTAAGAGGGTAAATTACCTTGACAGCCTGAGCACTGAATGAAGAAGTTGATCAGATCTAAGAGTGCCACATTCCTGTCTTGTTTATAAGCTTCAACCCAGTCATCTACTACAGACTAGAACACATAAAAGAAACTCATTAGTCAGGAGCTGAACACAGCATGCTGCACTCCACTGAGGACATCCAAAAACAAAGACACAAACTAACACTGCTCCATCTCCATTAAATTATAAAGCGAGAATAAATTCCACACCATTTTGCACTAATAGTACATGCAAAAAACTCCTTCTGGGGTAAAATGAAGTCTTGAACTGCTCATTGGGCTCTAGGCAATGCTGCCATTCAGAGACTCTTAGCTCACTGCTAACTGAGAACACATCCACAGCTTTAATAAATTT
>VXBW01005383.1:279483-307674 GCA_013400375.1 Thinocorus orbignyianus
AGGAAGACGTTGAGGAGCTGCTGGGCCCCTCCCCGCTAGCCGTGGGGCTGGGCGCCCAGCGCCTGGCCGTGGTGCAGCCGGCTGTCAAGTGGGGCCCGAAGAAGTCGCCGCTCACCTCGGGTGCGTGTGAGTGGGGGGGAAGGGGTTGATGTAGGTGAAGGGGGGCTCTGCTGATGAGGGTAGGACGGGTTAGCCTCTTGCCACTCATTGGGCTCGCCAGGCAGCCGAGACGCTGCCCGCCTAAAAACCAAAAACTTTTAGGGGGTTAGTGTCAGGAGTGCAGGCTACACACGCTGTTACAGTGATAAAACTGTGAAATATAAACTGTAGAAGTTGATAAAAGGTGTAGGTCGGTGTTTTCTTGGCTCAGAATGCGCTGTCAGTGGCTGCAGATCAGTGCTTTGATTTGTAAATCGTGAGAACTTTGGGTCTTGGACAGCAAAGCAACTCAGTCCGTAGAGCAGTCACGTTGCTTAAGGAACAAGCCTGATTTCCCCCTTAATTAGCCAAATGTCGTGCTCGTGGATGAGAAGCTCAACATGAGCCCGCAGTGCACATTGGCAGCCCAGTAAGCCAACCATATCCTGGGATGCATTAAAAGAAGCGTGACCAGCAGGTTGTGGGGGTGATTGTCCCCCACTACTCTGTGCTTGTGAGACCCCACCTGGAGTACTGTGTCCAGCTCTGGAGTCCTCAACATAGAAAGGACATGGATCTGTTGGAATGAGTCCAGCAGGGTGCTACTAAAATGATCAGAGGGATGGAGCACCTCTCCTGTGAAGACAGGCTGAGGACCTGGAGAAGAGAAGGCTCTGGGGAGACCTTNACAGCCTTCAGCACTCAACCATGCTGCCTGGCCAGGCAGGTGGGAGTCCTTCAGCCTTTGGCTTACCCAGAAGTTGGATGAAGAGTAGGAGTACCCTCCTGTCCATAGGAGTGAGGTTAAGATGAGGTCTTGTGTAATGAAGTTATCTCTTGGACTTAGAGTAGTACTTCTCTGCTGGGCAGCTAGAAAGCTGCCCTATGAAAAAGGATCTGGGGGATATTTATTGGTTGACAGCCAGCAGTGTGGCCCGGAAGGCCAACATCCTGGCTTATATCAAGTATAATGTTGCCAGCCAGACTAGTTAAGTGATTGTCCCCCTGTACTCAGCACTGGTGAGGTTGTATGGTCTCTTCTTTCAAGTTACAAGTGGTGGGACAAGAGGAAGTGGCCTCAAGTTGCACCAGAGGAGGTTGAGACTGGATGTTAGGAAAAACTCTTCACCAAAAGAGTTATCGAGCATTGGAACAGGCTGCCCAGAGAAGGGGTTAAATCATCATCCTTGGAGTTATTTAAAGATAGGGAGACGTGGTGCTGGGAGATGTGGTTTAGTGGTGGTTTTGGCATTGTTCCGTTAATAGTTGGACTCCATGGTCTGAAAGGTCTCTTCCAACCTAGATGATTGTATGATTCTACTTAGGGATATAGTTACCAATAATTCCTTTATGAGGAGCTTAATTAGCATTGCTATTCTTAGATTTCCCTCAGAAATCCTTCTAGCTAGCCAATACATATATATAAATCATGCATGCTTAAGATATATGACAAATTTGGCTTTATGATGTTTCCCCAAACTCTTTGCTAATTACACAGTTGTTATAGAAAGGATTAAGCAATTTGGAAGTTAGTTTTATATATATATATATATATGTCATAGAATGGTTGGATTTGGAAGAGATCTTAAAGATCATTGAGTTCCAAGCCCCCTGCCATGGGCAGGCACACCTCCCACTAGACCAGGTTTCTCGAATGTCAATTTGTTTATGATACTCTTCCTTGTATTCAAGTTTATTATGCAGTGAACCTGCTAATTACAACAAATTTGCAGTATAGAATTTGTAATCTTTTCAGAATTTATGTAAGCATCCCCATTTTACATCTGAAAAAAAAAAAATAGAAAGGCACCTTTCTGTCTAGACATGCAGAAGAATAGCAGTGATCCCTTTCCATTTATTTAGGCCCACCAGATGAAGAGCCTGAAGTCTGAACAAATGTTTTGGAATGATTGTTGAAACACCACAGGCACAACAGGAAATCTGTGCATTTTACAAGAAATGCTAACAATATGAGGAGAAAGAGGATCGTGGTTATCTTTAAAACTATATTATCTTTTTGGACCAAGGTAACCTATTTAATATATCAATTGCATTTTGCTACCTAGAGAAACTTGACATATCTGTTATGAAAAGAGGATCTTGCTGTCATTTGGCAAATCAAAACTGGATCTACTGATTTGATATACCCATGTAATCTTTATGATTTCACAAAATCCTCAGAAATCAGTGTTTGCCATGTAGGTGTTTCTAAAAAAAAAAAAAAAAGTGACTGGTGAACCAGAATGCAGGATTGGAATCTGCTGGTTTTAGCAAATCGTAAATCAGTGCAGGTCCTTTATGAATAAGTACCAGCAAAGTTGGCAGCAGGATATGACATAGTAGTGATGTTTTAAATATTGCCACAAAACACCAAGGAATTAATCACATGGCTTTGTGCTCATCTGAAAAAACAGAATCTGTTTTCCAAATAGTTATTCGTTTTACTCGTTGAGGCAAAAAGCTTGGTAATTTCTTTGCTGACAATACAGATAAAAATTATTCTAAATCAGCAGCTACAGAAATAATTTGTACTGGCAGAAAGATGCTTTGTGTGCTAAAATTACATCAAACTAGAAGTTTAATTTTTCTGATTATTCTGATTAGCAAAAAAAGAAATTTTGCTCCGTGCACTACTGGTTAAAATAAATACCCTAGTAGAATTTTGCTGTAGCTTAGTCTTCTTTCTGTGTTCGTATATGTACTGTAGTTATGTAATTATTGGAAATCTGTGCAAAGTTATGTTGGTATATTATAATTTTTTTAAAATTTTTTTTCCCCCTAAAGCTGAATTACAGATTGCTGAGGCCGTTGCTCTTGTAGATACCCTGCCAAACTGGACAGTTTTGGATAAAATAATTATCCCTACAAAAAATCCTGACAAGAAGCTTGTTTTTGGCAAAGGAAACTTTCAGACTTTGACAGGTAAGGACTGTGATTTTTCAGCACTACATCATTCTAAATGGAAGATTTCTGCAGCCGAACTGTTTAAGGCTAGGTAGCTGAAAAGAGAGAGAGAACTTTCTTTATCCATCATTTTTAAGGTTACAAAAGCAGCACAGAATAGAAATAGCCGATGCTCACTGAAAATGTGTAAGACAATCCCTTCATTTATGTGATTGACGTAACTGAAGCTGGCAGCTGTTTTTGACATAGTACTAAATTAGTGCAAATACAACTGTTCTGTGAACAAGGAATATGATGCTGTTTGATATTTTATAAGCTCTCTGGTCAGTGCAAAATGGTTTTATATTCAGTATATTTTTAAAAAGTGAATTAACATTTAACACTGTATTTCGTAATGTTTATGCATCTTTCAGAAAAGATTAAAAAATTGCCCCATGTGACAGCTGTCTTCTTGAATGTGGAAAGAATGTCTTCACTAACAAAGGTAATTGATATCCAGTCATAATCTTTACATCACTATTGTTCAGAAGCTACTTATATTAAGTAAGGTCAGTTATGACATTGAATTTGCAAATGGTAATACATGAAGCCACCTCAACTGAGTTTTGTTGAAAGGAAACTTAATTCCTATTACATATGTCCAGTTGATACATGTTTCCAACTATCATGCATAAAATTTTCCAGCAGCCTAATAGCCATTTAGTATAGGCTCTGCTCCAGCGTTTCCCACTGGCTTTGCTTAAAACGCTGGAAAAGTTACTTGAGGTCTTTTTCACCAAATGGGAGTGATAAGACAGCGGTTGTTATGAAGAATGTCAATATTTTGGATTGGCTATATGCAGAAGTTTGTATACCTATATGGAGAGTCTATTTGTTTTCCTATAGTTCTGTGGATGCTGCATTGTACTTTGACTCTGAGATGTAAATTCAGAGCAAGCTTATTTTTGAATGTTTCAATCTTTAAACTTTGATTCCTAACTCTTTAAGAGAAAACTTATTTTAAAAGCACTGATTGTGTTGAGGGTAGGAGCATGCTTCACCTTCCACTTCTTTTCTTTTTCTTTTGTTTTTTTAATACTGGGGGTGAAACAACTAATGCGTAAGCTATAGATGCTCTTTGAAAAGCTTGGGCAAACAGAAAGAAATTTTTTATTTATTTATTTTTTGCACGTACAGCATCATGCTTTTCACAAGTTTCATCAAGTTTCTTTTCACAAATCCGTATCTTAAGAGCAATTTAACAGGGTTGATTCAAGAAAGTGAGAACATGTATGAAACAGAAGCATTCTGGATTTTAGAGATGGCAGGGGGGGAACTACTGCAAACTTTTAAGTATCTTTCGCTGAATTAGAACAAGATGGGAGGGATGTGGTTGGTTGGTTGGTTGATTGTGGGGTTTTAGGTATTCCATTAAAAGAGCTGGTTATAAAATAATTTTCCTGTTTTCCTCTCTTTCTAATTTTTTTTTCAATTTTGATAACCTTTTTTTTTCCTATGTTTTCCCTATCCTGTCCTGTACCAGCATTTCATAATTATTTTTTGCAAGGGCTTCACCACTGAGATTCTCAGAATTCATTAACGTCAGTGTAAGAATTCTTACTAAATTTGATGGGCCTATACATAAAGTTCTACCTTCTAAACTGTCTTTTTCACCCTTCTTCACAATCAACCAAATTTTACCTGTGCATGATCATAATTGTTACTTATACATTGAAATGGGGCCCTGAGATCCCGAGTTCAAGTGTCCATCAGCTAACTGTAACTATAGTGCTGTGTAGGAACTGATCCACTGACGTGGTGGGGGACAAAAAACATAGGGGTTATTTTCTCTTGCATGGCTGAAGAAAGAACTAGAAGATGCCTGGGGTGTGAAAGTCTTTGACAGATACACGGTCGTCCTTCATATTTTTCGTTGTAATGCCCGGACCAAAGAAGCAAAACTTCAGATAGCATTGGCTGAAATTCCGCTTCTCAGGTACCTCAAGCTGTGCAAATCACATGCTGGTATTTACATATTTTAGTGACTATTTCTTTACAATAACAAAAATTATAATACTGTACTGTAAATAAAAATTACAGTGTTTCAATGCTTGCATAGTATGCTCAATGATTGATTAGCTCATAGAAATACTTTAATGTCATTGTTTTAAGCTTCTGCAGTGCTGACAGGCAAAGCCAGAAAGTGTTCAATCCATAACCTTACCAAATACATTTCTCCTGGAAAAAGTCACAGTCTTTCTAATGCAGAAGATGGATTGCATGAATGTGTAGGAATTTAATATGTGTATCCCCTCTATGATATTGATGGGCTTAATAAGGAAAGCTATAAACAAGCAGCATGGAAGGCATTGATTTGTATCTGAACTTTACACATTTTTACATTATGTGGGTTAGAAATGTTTGCAAATGGAAATTCATGCAAGTTGCGTGGATGTATTGGAGACATCTTTGGCTCTCTGAAATTTCAGAATAGCCATTATAATTTGCTAAGAGAGTTTCATGACTTTTCACACCAGTTGAGGAGCCAGAAAAATCTGATTTTTTTTAAATTTTTTTTTTACCAGGCTTCTTTTAGTAGTTTTATTTATAGTAATAGAATTTCATTACTGCTTTGCATTTGTTAGGCATTTTAGGATACCTTTATTAAAGAAAATTGCTTCTAATGAACTGTTATTCCACTGCCAGGTCAAATCTGAAAAATGAGGTGTCTCAGCTAGATCAGCAGAGAGGTGGATCGAGATACATCATGGGCTCAGGTAAAGTCTAAATAGTCTCATGAATTAGAGGATATTTTTTTCTCCATAGCCTTTATACAAACTTAATTGCATTTCATTTTGTTTCGAGAAAGCTGTGAGGAGAAGCTGTTTGTACTCTGCATCTAACAAAGCAAACATACAAAACTTTGTTGGAAAGTAACTTAAATAATAAAGTTTTGGTCTGTACTGGTTCAGTAAGTGGCCATGGACAGAGTACTTGTTGCCACAGGAGTTTATTGTAAGTGTACATGGTTATTCTAGAGTGCTTCAAAGGTTTTAATAATTATTTATCAGTCTGACTCTATCTTAGGCAAGAATACATAGGTTTAGTTGCTTATTTATAACTTCACGTGCCCTGGTGTTAACTTGATTTATTTCCAAATGCACAACATCACTTGGTTTACTGTTTCTCTTGTAGACTGTTCTGCCAATTATTCATTTGTATTTCTCAGGTGAAACATTCATGGAGACACAGAATCGTGTCTTGAAAGAAAAAGAACTTAAAATTAGGAATGCCCTGGAGAAACTGAGAAGAAAAAGATCTTTACTGAGAACTCAGCGCAGAAAACGCGAGTTTCCAATTATCTCAGTAATGGGCTATACTAACTGTGGTAAGCAAAAACTCATGAAATTATAACACGACAGAGCTTACATTGCCTAATTTTTAATTAGGAACTCTAGCCAGAATCTCATTTTACTCCGAATAGGCTTTGTCTTTTAATTAGTTTTTTAATTGTGTAATGAATATATGTCAATTAGGATATAGTTAGGAAGCAAATGATGCCTGTTGTAGATTTTCTTCTTTTTATTTTTTTATTTTTTCGGTCTTGAAGATATGTTTTGGAGACGTGCATAGTACATATTATGCCGAAAATTTTTTTTATATAATGCTGAAGACTGAACTACTTTTGTCCCTCTGTATGAACCTTCCTTACCTGATTAGAATGGGTAGAGAAAAGTACATGGGGTTTTAGAACACCGGGAAGGCTTGAAGCATAGGCAGAAAATTCAGGAGAATTGGCAGCAGTTGATCTGAGAAATATCCTTTTAAAAGCGCTGTAACTTTTCATTGATTGATGTATAATGTTCTGAGATGTGTTCATAAGAGATTCTAAATAAAGCTCGGCTGTTTCTTTTTTTTTTAAATAGTTTACACGAGTTAATTCATACACAAGGCCTAAGTACATTTTGGACTGTGCTTTTTTCAGGTTACGTTGTCTTAAGACCAGTTTGTTTTCCTATTCAACAGCTTTATAAAAACAAACGTACCCTGCACTAATTTTGTTATCAATTATATACTCAGAGATTTGGATTACACTGTATGTTTTTCTTAAATGTGATTCTTCCATACTCTTTAAAACTGAAAATTCAACAAAATAGATATATATTACAATTTTGTACATATAATTGATATGCTTTAACTAGGGTATAAACTGAGCACTTCAGTGTAACGACTAAATTCTGTGAAACATTCATTGAGTTTAAATAAATGTCTCTAGTGTTACGTTCATGAGGAAATGCCCAGTAAAAGCATAAACCTAATAAGCTACGTATTATTAATGTTTCTCTTTATTGTTGGATTTAACAAGTAACTATTAAGTTGTTTTAGTTGACAATGGAAGCACTGAGGAGTGCGTAAGTGTGTGCTTCCTAGTGCTGTCCTGGCAGCACTCTTCAGATAGTCTTAGAGGTGAGAGATGTGGGTAGTTCACTTTGCAGGTCAGTACAGTCTTTGATCATCTTGTGATTTTGTAGCTTACCTTCCAGACATGGCCTTATGTTCAATTCCAAGTTATAGAAGTTAAGACTGTCTTTGGATTTCCTAATGTCATACAGGTACCTAATCACAGGCTAGATTTAAATTAGTGAATAGATAGGAAAAGATGTGTTACATCAATAAGACTCACCTGAGCCTTGCAAATTAAATATTTACTTGAAACAAGCCATTAAAATCTTGTCCTTTTTTTCCTTAATTAGGAAAAACTACCTTGATCAAAGCCTTGACTGGCGAAGCAGGACTTCAACCCAGAGATCAGCTGTTTGCCACTCTTGATATTACAGCCCATGCTGGCTATCTGCCCTCGCATATGGCAGTCATTTATGTTGACACTATTGGGTTTCTGACTGATCTTCCACATAATCTCGTTGAGTCCTTTTCGGCTACATTAGAAGAAGTGGTTTACTCAGTAAGTAGTTCATGATGAAATGGAGAACTCAAATGAATATTCTTTTAGATAATCCTCACCCCTTCAGAAAAGGCAAAGTTAATTAGCATGCTGTTCTTAGTGAAGTATCTGGCTGACTATAGTAGTCTCCTAAGATAATGAGGTAAGTATCTTACCGTTTGCCAATTTTCTGATGCTATTATGCAGAATATATAGATACGAAGAGATTGCAGAAAGGGTGTATTTGGAGTATATGCATCCTTCTCCATGATAAGTAAACCAGATAAATCAGATTGTGCTTACTAAACATATGAAAACCTAAACAGTGCATCAGACTAAGTTGAGGCTGCTTTTCTTGAGAGTTCAAAATGACGTAAAGCCTCTGAAATGATTAATTTTTTTTAAGGTTTTCTATAGCACTAAAAGTGGGTGGTTGTGATGTGATGCTGACAGCATGTAATAAATGAACTTTTCCAGTCGTTTTCTAATCAGTTTCCTGCACTGTAGCGAAGTGTAGACCTGCATATATGCAGACATTTAAACAAAAAGCCTGTATCATCAAAGCCTGTATCGTAATGGGATTTTGCGGTAGCTGGGCACTGGGATGCTGCTGAGGATTAGGCTCTTCACCATGTAGCAATAGACTTACAAAAGCTGATGGCAACTACCCTATTTGTCTCTTATTCTGAAGTGTTAAATGGAAGATAAGAAATTTACTGCTCTGTAATTTTCAGAAGGTAGAAATAGTATCTTCAGCAAAGATGACGAAACATTTTGAATGCAAATATTGAATTTGGTTGCCTGGTTTTTATCATGGCAAATGTGATCATGTGCGTACTTGAAATTGATAACTTCTGTATAAAGCTTTCTAATTGAAGCACAGTAATAGTATGTCAAGAGCTCAGAATAGGGAGTATCTTCTGCGTTTTGGACGTAAAAGTAGAATTACAAGTTATATAGGGCTTTTTTTTTCTTCTACTTTTGAAACAGGTTTTGAGCCATGACTGTTCTAAAACCTTTTTAGAGTTCCCTCTTCTCCAGTATTTTTTTTTAAGCCTTATTGTTACACAGCCTTGGCTTTGAAAAATTAGATCAGATATTGTTTGAACTTTGGATTGTGTAACTAGCTTGATTAACAGGGTTTGTTTTGGGGTTGTTAGAGGGAATTTCTGTTCCTGCAGAGTGAAAGACTAAGCTGCTACAGATTTTCCTCCATGATGGTACATAAAACCAGTATTGGTTTAATACTGTTCTAGTAGTTCATTTTACAGTGTTAACCCGCCCATGTATCATCTAATGGATAGGAAGGTATTTTATATGAATCAGCAATGCAAAAATAGTATAACATCTCTGCAATATGTAACTGGTGTGTATCATTAAGTAGCTATCTTGTATGTTGATGTTTGCTAGGATCTGATAGTTCATGTGAGGGATATTACTCATCCAGAAACCATCCTCCAGAAAGCAACTGTTCTGTCAGTTCTGAAGAATCTTAATCTTCCCGGCCATTTATTGGACTCAATGGTAGAAGTTCATAACAAAGTGGATTTGATAGAAAGGTAAGCAGGAGGTGTTAAATGTACTTAAACATTTCTTATGTTCTGGAAGCTTTTTAATCCTTAGTCTAGACAAGAGCTCCCATAGTTCTGAATACATTTAATGGTGTCTCTCAATCTTTTACATATGTAACTAGGGTCTTAAAAAGAATTAATTATCTTTCAATTACAAAAGAAATCACTTGAGTGGTACAAGAAGCAGCCTGTGTAGGAAGGTGCCATTATAAAGTAACAGTTAAATTGTCAGTGCTTGGAATATTTTTGCAACTTAATTTTCATGAGCAAATGTGCTTGTAATTGTTACCTTCCAGGTACAAACCCACTGAAGAAAATGCTTTAGCCATTTCTGCACTACATGGGCATGGTTTAGAAGAGCTGAAAGAAGAAATAGAGAAAAAAATTTTGACAGCAACAGGGAAGAAGATTCTGACACTTCATGTCAATTTAGAGGGACCTCAGCTAAGGTAAATAATTTTGAATTGTCAGAAGGACTTGAAGAAATATGAAACTGTCTCGCATGTCTTAGAATTTCCAACTCATATCATACTAATTTTAATCTGTGTTAAAAATTAGAGGGACAATAGTCAAAGTTGTTCAGACCTATTGAGAAAAAATATCCACATAGAGATACCCTGTGAGTCTGCTTCTGAAAGTGTCCTTCACAGAATCCTGTGTGTTAGTACAATAACACATACTTCCTGAAAGACCATGCCACTGGTCTTGCAGCCAGATACCTGATTTGAAAGACTATGAGAACACTATACCCTGTTTCCAAACAGCAAGTTGCAAAAGAAAAGTTAAGTGACTTCATATTAAAGTGTTAAATTATCTGGATTGGAACATGTTAGGTTAAAAGATCGCGTTCTATGCTGCGTGACATACTTTTAAGATGCTAAAATGTTTTTACTTTTACAGTTGGCTCTATAAAGAAGCAACAGTTCAGGAAGTAGATGTCATTCCTGAAGATGGCACGGCCAGGGTGAAGGTGATAATCAGCAATTCTGCTTTTGGCAAATACAAGAACCTCTTTCCTAACAGTAAAACTTTTACGCCATGAAACTGCATCCTTTTCTAGGAAAAGAAACTGATCTCATTAAGGGGATGTGAAATGAAGTTAATGATCTGTTAGCCTGGGTGTTGAAAAGTATTTCTTCCCAGTTGATGATTTTGATGGATTTTTTGAAATGGACACTGCTTCAGAAGACTGCTGTTTGGAAACAATAAGAGCTTTGAGTTTCATTCTGTCAGCAAGTGCAAGGACAGTATTAAATTTTTAATATTAAAACAGTTGTTGGCTGTAAACTGTGGACCTCAAACATGTGGAAATCACTGGATGGCATCTGAATTAACCTTCAGAAAAGTGCTAAGTTTCTTATATAAATAAAGCTTTTTACCCCATTTTTCGGAATAAAATAATATTTATTATAGTTAAAGTGTGTCAGATGGTCCTTGGAAAACAAAAATTAGTGAACAGAATGTTGTTGGCTGCATATAAATAATACAGATATGTATTCAAACAGAATGCATGAACTATTTAAATAAAATAATGGCTGTATCTTATTGCATTTAAGCAAAAAAACACAGGTTATATATTTAAGCAGTAAAGTTAGCTGGGAACATCTTTTACTCATACATAGAATCACAGAATGGTTAGAGTTGGAAGGGACCTTAAAGATCATCAAGTTCCACCCCCCCTGCCATGGGCAGGGACACCTCTCCCTAGAGCAGGTTGCTCAAAGCCCCATCCAGCCTGGCCTTAGACAATTATCCACACTACCTACTACACATCAGTTATTAAATGTTTTCTCTTTAAGTTATAGCGAACTATGGATTTTGTTTGAAATTATTTCATGAATTAAAAAAAAAACCCTACCAAAGCCTGATCCGTTACCTGAGTTATAAATTACTACTGGGAACCAGTAAAACAAGGAACACAGAAGGGCGAAGCAAAACTATTTCATTCACTATTACACAAAGAGGTCATGTTTTATTAGACAAGAACAACAATCCACTTGAGAGTACAAAAGACAGGCAGAAAAACATTCCAAGTATATATAATGTAACACTTCATGCAAGTAGTGACTCTAGGAAAAAAAAAAAAAAAAAAAAAAAATTGTTTTTTCCAAAAATGGAATTGACTGCTCAGTATGGAGTACGTAGAGGTAAGAACAAGTATAAAAAGCACTGTGAAAAAATAAAAAAAGAAAAAACCAACCAGAATATGTAGAAAGTCTTTATAAATGGAATGTTTGGGTGTTCATACGAGTCTGCATGAGGAGGTAGCATCTTGGCCTTTCGTGCTGTGACGTCTAGGGCAAGGTTGACCTGCTAGCTAGCAAGTAGCAATTGATTTTGAACTCCTACAAACATTGACAACTCGCCAGACATTTGAACTCAGCTTTTGCATATAAAGTGCGTCTAAAAAGTGAGGTATATTGATGAGGCTGCATAGTGAACTTCAGACAAGGGCTGGTTTTGTTATAGTCCCAATGCTTGCCATTTCTCTTGCCTTCGTGATCATCTTGTTATTGCACAGTTCATTTAAAAAAAATAGAAAAATAGGATTAATATGCAATGGCAAACAACATAAAATCCTTAGTTTTTACATAAGCAAAAAGTACTTATTGAGAGGAAAAATAACTATAGAGTAACTAAAATAGGTAAATAAAAGACTAGTTGTGAAGCCCCAAATGAGTATGACAGAAGCCAAGCATCTGTATTTTTAGAGCAATCTGAGTTTAGATACAGAATTTGTTTCATATGTATTTATTTTCAATGTAAGGTGTATTTTGGCAACACCTAATATAACAGATTTCCTTACCACAGACAAAACTCTCTAGGGGCCTAGTTCTGATACCTTCATCACTGCAGAACTGGCATGAGCAATAAGATGAGTAAGTGTTCAAATACACGTACCTTTTACAAATCATAAAGAATTTTATGACGAACCTGTTGATAAACAAGCTCAAACTCATACCTGGCACATAACAACAGACAGCCACTTCCAGATCTTCAGGGTTAGTGATGTATTAGTGCAGATATATATAGAATAATCATGTCAAATAGGATTGTCAATACATTATCTTCGATACGTCAAAATATTTTTAAACTGTTCCTTCTGCGTATTTAACACAAACTGTGAAAACATACAAGTCAGTTTTGAGCTGATATAAAATATTGAGAACGTATTGCAAGCACTGAGGAATATGTTTACAATTATAAGAAAGATAAAATCTCATCACTAAATAATTCAGCTACTGACTTCTGTCTCTTTCTTGCTCATATGTAAAATAAAATAGAATCATAGAATGGTCAAAGTTGGAAGGAACCTTAAAGATCATGGAGTTCCAACCCCCCTGCCATGGGCAGGGACACCTCTCCCTAGAGCAGGTTGTTCAAAGCCCCATCCAGCCTGGCCTTAAATAGGATTCAGTTCTTGGGCCTTTCAGTATTGCCAACTGCTGCTACAGGATCTAAGCACCTCCAAGAAAATTATAGGTATACCATGGATCTCTGAAGACTTCAGCCAGGTCTGCCTGCGCTCTTTTCTGTGAAAAGGCCTTGAAACCCTGGTGATGTCGAGAGCACTTTTCTTACTGAGTCTTTAAAACATCCCTGGTTTAAGTTAACTGGGCCTTTCTGGGATCCAGGAGGTTTAAACCAGGACAGATCAAATGTAAGACAAAGCATTTTCAGGTTTTCACAGATTAAGAAGCTGAGGATGAAATGGGTTTTGTTCCAGCCCCTTTACTTTGACAGCGTGACGGAGTATTTATTTTTGCATTAAGTTCTATCACGTCTTTGACAAAATCATCGTTTCCTATGAAGTCTCCAGCAATGATGTTAATACAGTCTTTCTTTGGTCCCGGGTACTGCTGCCTTATCCAAACTTTCAAACATGGAAGACTCTGGAGTGTCATTTTCTTCAATGATCCAAATGGGTGAACAAGAATATACCTTAAATTTTCAGTAAGGTTAATCCCCGCTACAAAGAATTTTTCTGAAAAAATAAAAAATTAAAAAATCAGAAAGTGAAGCATTAAATATTCCTTTCAGAACAGAAACTGTTCAGCATTACATTAACTCCAGCTCTCATTCTTACTGAGTGTTCGAAACATCCCTGGTTTAAGATAACTGGACCTTTCTGGGATCCAGGATGTTTAAACCAGGACGCAGCTTAGACTGCACCGCTGTGCCTGAGCTGCTATTTTGGTGTAGCTACAGCCTTCACACACCATTCTCATAGGGATTTTGGTTTACAGCAAGGAGAGCATAATCATAGAATGACAGAGTACTCTGAGCAGGAAGGCACAATTAAAGGTCATCTAGTCCAACCCCCCTGCAATGAGCAGGGACATCTTCACCTAGATCAGGTTGCTCAGAGCCCCGTCCAACCTGATCTTGAATGTTTCCATGGAAGGGACATCTACCACCTCTCTGGGCAACCTGTTCCATGTTTTACCACCCTCATCATAAAAAATTTCTTCATTCTATCTAGTCTAAACATAACCTTCTTTTATTATACAACCATTACCCCTGGACCTATCACAACAGGATCTGATGAAAAGTCTGTCTCCATCTTTCCTGTAGGCCCCATTTAAGTACTGAAAGGCCACAATAAGGTCTCCCCAGAGCCTTCTCATGCATTTCCCTCACCATCAGCACCATCATGCTATGAACACCCAGCTTCCTACTTGTTTTGCATCACTGTATCTGCCCCTTGTTTCCCCCGAACGACCGCCTGTGCCTACCTGGACGGCCCATCCGCTTCATGCGCTCCAAATACTGGATAAGAGTGCGTGTGGCAGTCTTGTTTCCCCACCAGTATGGGATCGCAGGCCACAGCTCACCGTGCTTCTCCACTTCCACATCCTCCTCATAGGAGATTATCACCTGATGGCCACGCTGCCACATGGTCCGCAGTGTGGGCACCACCTATAAGGGAGAGTGTCCAGGTTGAAGTGAACAACATAGCAATGCTCCCAAAGTTCAATTACTGGTAGAGAGACACAGGTTCAGTTCAAATAAGAAGCAATATGAGCCTAGGAATTATAGGATGGTTAGAGTTGGAAGGGACCTGAAAGATCATCAAGTTCCAACCCCCCTGCCATGGGCAGGAACACCTCCCACTAGAGCAGGTTGCTCAAAGCCCCATCCAGCCTGGCCTTGAACACTCCCAGGGGTGGGGCATCCACAGCTTCCCTGGGCAACCTGTTCCAGTGCCTCACCACCCTCACAGGAAAGAATTTCTTCCTAATATCTATTCTAAATCTCCCATTTTTCCAATTTAAAACCATTCCCCCTTGTCCTGTCACTAAACTTACTGATAGAGTCCCTCTCCAGCTCTCCTGTAGCTCCCTTCAGATACTAGAAGGCTGCTATAAGGTCTCCCTGAGCCTTGTCTTCAGGCTGAACAGCCCCAGCTCCCTAAGCCTGTCTTCATAGGAGAGGTGCTCCAGCCCTCCGATCACTTTCATGGCCCTCCGTTGGACCTATTCCAACAGTTCAATGTCCTTTCTATGTTGAGGACTCCAGAGCTGGACACAGTACTCCAGGTGGGGTCTCACAAGCATAGAGTAGAGGGGGAGAATCACCTCCATGACCTGCTGGTCACGCTTCAGCAGATCTTCATCAGGATGCTCCTTTTCCTCAAATGATCAGCTATGATAAACTACGTAACTCAAGGTTTTACACCTATGTTAGAAGAAACCACCCCCATGTCAGCCCTCGTGCACATACCACTGCTGAAAATTTGGTGGGAGAGGAAGACACAGCCCATTTGGTGAAAGGAGGTAGGAAGGGGACAAAGCCCCACACCCAAGTGTAGGAATACAAACAGAGGAGGAGGAGTAATTTTGGCAAATGCCCCACATTGATCCAATTTGTCACTGTAGCCAAAGAAACTTGAACTGCTTAAGACTTAGTAAGTCTACAAGAGAGATGTTAATTCTGATTTCTCTAGGTGGAAAGTTCCTGAAATTAGGATGGTCCAGACGTTGTGAATAGAGAGAAAGTTTTGAGTCAGACACCCTCTCAGGGAGACAGACGGGCTGAATCACATCTGTTAAATGTGTTTCAATATGAAATGACATTTTCCAATCCTCAGATGTTACCATCACCAAACTGAGGCCCTCTGACTAGTTTTATTTGCAAAACCAACGTATTTAATAGGTATTGGTTTTTGAAGAATGTTGTGGTTAAAAGCTGTGTCTTGTTTGTGAAAAGGAAATGGTGGCTTTTTGATGTTCCAATTAACTTATTAATTAAAATAAAAGCCAAAGGCAGTTGAAAATATTTTATGTAAACCTTTGAAGACAGACAAGAGTTGAATAAACATGGGAATCCCTCTTACTTCATCCAGAAAAAGAGAGCACGAGCCCCAATTAGGTCAGAAAATACTGCAAAATTAAGACACAAGCTACTCAAACTACAAAAATCTGTGGTTGACAAGCCTTTGCTTTACTCCAGCCACCTTTGTAAAGCTGGAGCCTCTTAAAAAAAAAAAACAAAAGTGTGTGATAAGAAGAAAAAAAAAAAAAAACTACCCTAAATGTGCACATGAGCACAGGTGCTTGTTTTGCAAACAAAGCAGAAATGAAACTAGATGTCTAACAAGGGATTTTTAAACCCTAGTAATCCAGATCAAAGGAAGACAGCTTGACTAGTTAAGGCCAATTAAAATTTTAAACGCAATGTGATGTTGTCACGCTGTGGCCTGTGCTAGTATTACATACAGACCTCTCGACTTCACAGTTGCTTCATAAGCACTGCGATGCTTACTTTTGTATGACAGAGTTGCAGCCTACTGCAACCAAAAGACAGTAGATACCAGATTATTTTAGAATAAGTGAACAAACACTCAGTCATTTAATGTTAAATCTGAGTCTTTGACCCTGAAAAACACCGCAGCTGCCTAACTTACAATGTTACCCCTTGCAAAAACAGCAAGATCCATTGTGCTGGTCACAGACCCCATAGAAATAAAGTCGTCCTGCTTCAGGGGAGTACTCAGCTTCTCTTTTCTCCAGTGCCTTTCCTCTCTACTGCTGGAAACAACTTGGAAACGTTCTTCTTTCTTCAGTCAGGTGATCTCAAACCATACATTCATCACCTTCGTTCAACGAACTAGCAGCAGCAGCTTGCCCCTTTTGCAATGAATAACTTTTCTTCTTAAGAGCTGGCCATGTGTCTGAAAGCTAAATTGACCATCTTCTCCAGTACTGCTTGGCTCATCCACAACTTATCCACTCCAGTTATTTGGGGAAACAATACAACAGTGTCACTCAGGTCTTCAGTTATTCAGCTGAGGCCTGAATATTCAGAATCCCCCAGCTTTGCTGAGAATTGTTCTATTTTAACTCTGCTGCACAAAATGCTTTGAAATGGTAATACTCATCCAATACACCAGCTTCAAAGGCTGAATTCGAATCGCAAACAGGGTCATCATTATCCTGTACCCCTCACATCTCCAGAGAAAACCCTCAGTTCCTGTGCATCTTTGAAATGATAATTGTTTAACTGCTAAAAGCTCCCACACCTTGTTAAAAAAAATAATAATAATAAAAACCACCTAAAAATCTCAACTTCTAAAATTTAGCAATCAGATAATTTCTGTTTATTAAAATTAAGGCTTTTCCGGAGTTCTGGGTGACTGAAAGCATATTAGGCTGGCTGGGAGGTCAGCTCCAGCTCACATCCAGAAAAGAAAGTCAATGCCACCCGAAATGCACTGAGGGCAGAGATGGTATTAAGAACCTCGACAGGATGGAGAAATGGGCTGACAGAAACCTCAAGAAATTCACCAAGCTCAGGAAAGGCAAAGCCCTGCACCTGGATGGACTATCCCTATGCACCAGGACAGACTTGGGGCAAGTGGGTAGAAAGCTACTTTGCAAAAAAGAACCTGGAGGTCGTAGTGGGCACTGAGCTGTGAGAGTGATCAAATGCTGGACCAAGCTGCCTAGAAAGGTGATGGAATCTCCATCCTTGAATATATTCAAGGACAGATGTGACACAGCCCAACATAACTTTGAATCTGGTCCCGCTTCATGCATGGTGGCATTGGACCAGACGACTTTCAGAGATCGCTTCCAAACTAAACTACTATAAATACCATAAAAACTCTTGTATAATTACTAGTGTGAAAGGCAGAAAATGGATTCTTTACATTCTATAAATATAGTATGGACTATATTTATAACACACATACCCTTCTTTTTTCCTTCTTTTTCTCAGACAGGTGGCTGGACAGCAGTTGTGTCCCTACTATTGTCCCACAATTCAACAGACATGGCAGACAAATTTTAACTCCCTCCTCCACACTGTGGGATGTAGGTTTGCTGTATCTCCTCACTTTTATTAGGTAAAGATCTATTTCTGATGCAGCAAATGTTACTTTTCCTACACTAAAAATACACTGAAAATAGAATATATCTAAAAATTTGGAATCAAAGATCTTGCTGTAACATATCATTCTTAAAGAAGGAAAAAGGGAACTCATACTTACATTTCTGGGACACAGTTTACACTGGAAAATCTCTTTTATACAGGCAATAAGATGACAATGAAGTCTTTTAGTTAATCCATCAAAATTCCTGCAGGCTAAGATAACAACTTCCTGAGGATGAGTTTCCAACCACCTTAAGACTTCCCACAGAATATCCTACAAGAGAGAGCCACAGCAACTTAGAAAGTCATCTGTGCTATGCAGAGAAAAGAACAAAGATCCAACAGAGCCTTGATGGTAGAGCAGACTCGCAGTCCCAGATGAGGGATTGACTGGTGCTGCAGTATCACTTGTAGCTGCTGAAACTAACTTCCAGTCCTGATGATTTTCTCTAGTTTGAAGTCGTCACATTAGGAAAATGAATCAGCTACCCAGAAAATATTAGGCCAGCATTTTCAGATTATGATGGCTTTTAAATAAAAAAACACACCACTGTTTTTAACCACTATCGCAAATGTAAGGACCAGTACCTGTACCGTAACAGTTGTGTAAACCATATGCACAAAGTACAAATTCATAGACGGATCATTAGCCTTGTGGGCAATCCTGAAATCCAGGTATCTAACTCCAGCCTCAAGTTGTTCCGTCACAGTCAGTGCCTGAAAGGTGGAACAGAAGACAAAGGTCCTGAGAACTTGGAAGAGATTTGTTTCTTTAGTTTAGAAAGCTGAAAAGGGTGTATAAAGTTAGCTCTATGACACTTTCACAGGGCTTTCATCTTTAAAATGGCACTATATGGCAGCAAGTCACAACTGGGAAGTGTTTTACTCTCTGACAAGAGGGATCCCAACCTCCCTGCAATCTATACTGCAGGTAGGGATTAGATTAGTTTCAGGTCTCTGTCCTTGTTGCGCTCTGCAAGTGAGAGATCCGGCACTGTGAGTAAATACATGATGGCTCTTCACAAGGCTATTCATATGAACAAAAATTGCAGGATAAGCACCTCAGAAATGCTGTATTTACTTTATTAGATCAAAGACCTTATCATGCTTGTCTCTGTGGAGCTCACTCATCCCCAACAGAAGGAAAAACAAAAATAGAAAAAAGTACTGGCTATTGTTCTTTTTCAGGATAAAGTCTCTTTAAAAGTTTGAATTAACCTGTAGAAGTCCTACAAAACAGAGGTCCTCCTCTGCTTCCACTTCCCTTGGACCTCTACTGCTAGATTTGAGGGCTGAATGGAACAGGTGACAAAGCTGAGTTTCTGGACCAAAAAGTCCTGAATGATATGTCCTTTCCCTACACCAAAGCTCTCTTGCATAAGGAAATAAAATCAATTTCATTAAATACGTTTGAATACTAGTCTGTCTCAGTTCAACCTGCAACTTTTAGTTCACAAAAAGAATATACTGTTCTGATTTAAGTCGGAAAGGATTAAACAAAAGCTGAATCAATACAAGGGATTGTGCCTGAATAACCACACTCTTAACTTCAGCACCGAGACAGAGCTGTAACACATGGCAGGATGCTCACCCTGCCTGGCTTCAACCACCTAAATTTCTCTTCCTAGGACAGGAATTTACTCTCCCCAGGCAGTGCCCGAGCTGCAGGGCTGGGGAGCAGCCCAGCCCCAGGGTGCAGGTGGTGTGATGGCTCGGGCGAGCAGCTCTCTCTGTGCCTGCTTGGTCACCACCAGGCTGGAGCAGCTGAAGGACTGGTCTGTGCCCAAGTCCCACCTTCACTTGGAGGCCACTGGAGATGGGAAAGTACATGGCTGTAAGTCATATTTAACCTTAGTGTTCGGAAAGAACGCCAGATGAAACATTTGCTCCAGACTGCCCTTTGGATGAATTTGTCTCTTTCCATTGACTGCGGGGGAAAACTCGACAAATCAGACTCCCTAATTAGTCACCTGGATTTGGATACTGAGTTTGACAGCATGAACATTGCCCCCAAGGGCAAAATTTAAGAGGAAGCCTTGGGGGCGATGCTGCTCAGCGCTGCAATCTCACACCAGACATCCAGGACACGAGGGGAAGCTACACACCTGACATCAACCACTGGGCAGGAAAGACTTGGTCCCCTAAGACTGACACCCATAAGAGCCAGGCACCACCTCCTAGGCACTGGGGGCTATCCAGGAACCTGCAGGTCCTACCAACGGTAGGGCTTCTTGATCTTTGTTCTGGATTCCAAGGGGTGAAGTCACCTCCTGGCAAAGACAACTTGAGCCCCGCAGAGCTAAGGAGGGGCAGGGATGCAGCTGTGGTTCTTTCCCCTCAGTGCTAGGCCACTTCCCGCTCAGCAAGCTGGGTTTGGACAGGAAAATTACTGTAATGATGCAAGGAGCGCGTTTGTCACCAACAGGGTCACTTCACTGGCCAGCAACCCACTAGTTAGGAGATATCAAACACTGGCTTAAGTCTCAACAAAGCAAAAAAAAGCAGTTCAACACAAGGCCCTGTGCTAAGCAAGTGCCATTTCGTATCATCTCACTGCTCCCGTTACATATTCAATACCTGGTAGCATCTAACTAAACCTCCAGTTTGCCAAGGCTGCTCAAACACAACAAAAGAAGCCTTGGCACAACTATCACTATTTATCAATTACTCAGTTTTAATTCCCTAATAATGATTACTCCTACTAATAAATAACTACTCCTTCGAAAAGAACAAAAGTGAAACGACTTTTGGTACCTCTTTGATGCCAGCAAAGTCTGTTCTTTAGAAAAAAAATCTTCAAAAGGTCTAGCTTAAATCATGATCCCCAAATTTGTCATTAACATACATTTGTGAGGAACAAAGAGATAACTACCAGCTTGATATTTAGACATTTTAAAGAATTAAACCTTATGTGAGGGACCTCACCTTCGTTCTCTTAACATTTATGGAAAATAAATTCCCTTCAAAAAGATTTTTGTCTCTGCTGCCGGGTGAAATGCTTAAATAATACAGAGAGAGAAAAACTGACATCTTGCACAGCAGTGATCATAAAAATGACAAGCATTGCTTTCTGAACAAAGTGCACGAGAAATACCTCTTTTGATTACACTAATAGTAAATGTTATTTATAGCAATAAACATGTGAAAAAGAAGATATGTTTCTGGTACCAAGTGGTCAGCTTTAAACAACATCTTTGACTATGTATCATCCCTGCCTCACCTACAATGCTTTTTCCCCACAAAAGATCTGGTATGTATGGTATCTATCTCGTACCCCAATGTGCTAGTTTTGCAAAGGATAGAGTTATTTTTCTTCATAGTAGCTAGTATGGGGCAATATTTTGGATTTGTGCTGGAAACTGTTTTAGCTATTGCTGAGCAGGGCTTACACAGAGTCAAGGCCTTTTCTGCTGCTCACACCACCCCACCAGAGAGCAGGCTGGGGGTGCACGACAGCTCAGGAGGGGACACAGCTGAGACAGCTGACCCCAACTGACTAAAGTGATGTGACATCATGGTCAGCAATAAAAAACTGGGGGAAGAAGAAGGAAGGGGGGAACATTCAGAGTGATGGTGTTCATCTTCCCAAGTAACAGTTGCACGTGATGGAGCCCTGCTTTCCTGGAGATAACTGTTGATGGGAAGCATGGAATTAACCCCTTATTTTGCTTTGCTTGCATGCACGGTTTGTGCTTTACTTATTAAACTATCTTTATCTCAACCCAGGAGTTTTCTCACTTTTAACCTCCCGATTCTCTCCCTCATCCCACTGCGGGAGAGCGAGCGAGCAGCTGTGTAGAGCTTAGTCACTGGTTGGGGTTAAACCACGACATCCAAGCGTGGTATCTCATGAGAGCACAGATTTCTGGATGGTAGGCTATCTTTTCACTGCGCAGCAGAGAGCTTGACCACTTTCAGCACTGCAGTACAAGTTTCAACTGTGCTCAGTCATGATGGGAACGCTGGACAACAGTTACCTGTGTCGTAGACCACTTCATGATAATGGGGTGCACAATGCAGGGCATACATTTGTTCAATAACTTCACCAGCTTGGATTCATTGCTACTAACAGTAGAGGTTTTATCCAAGCAGTAGGTCATAGTGTCGTGACTCCCTGTAAAATACAAAAATAAACATACAGAAAAGTGTCATTTCTTAACTACTCAAGCACCACAACACATGGTTATACGGCGTGCACACACTTGACATGCCACCCCGTTTCCAAATCACACACCTATACTGCCTGACAGCCTATGCATTTATGCCAAAAGAGTGGGATCTTCTACAGAGGCTGCTCATGTGTCATTAATAAGCTTAGAGTGAAATTCTCATGAAAGGAAGGCATCGAGACTTTGCAATAAATCAGTCCCCATCTAAGCTATCCATCACTGTTGTCTGCCTCAAACCACAATAAAATGGCCTGTTGCAACTAGCATGTTGTACTGAAATAATTATCTTGATGAGAAACCCCACTTTTTTCAGGGAATAGATAGCTTAAGGCTGAATTTATCTAGAATTTGTCCTGTTTTCAAATTTTCCAAATGCAGGATTTCATATTCCACAACCCCATCACCTCTGCACAGGAAAGTATGACTGAAAGCAGAAGTTCATCTTCTTACACCTTTGACTGGACCAACTTGTACGTTGTAAGCATTTGCATCTTAAATATCTGGTAAAAAAGCCCTCCTGAAGTAAACACCCACATCCCCTACAAAACAGTATAAGACTTGGGCACTTGAAGGTTTCAGAGGCAAATCCAAGACTAAGCTTATGTGTGATAGATGGACAAGATCCACCTTTTAAGGACTTCAAAAACTACCTGATTCCTTCCAGTACAGGGAATTACAAATATTTTACTCCTTGGAAATTTGACACATCTCTTGCACCACGTTTAGATGTAACCTTCGTTGCAACTCACAATTTCTTCAGGACAGGCAACCAGTTATTTTGCTAGCTTTTTCTGTTCCATTAATTATTCTAATTTTGTAGAACTTCAATAAGAAAAGATAGCAACTCATCAAATTGACTTGCTTGGATCTTTACAAAGTACCTGCAAGGAATTTGCGTATCATTTTGGTTTTTGAGTTTTCTGTCAAAAAAATTGCTGCTGGGTGCTAGGAACTACTTTCTTTAGTGGTCAGTCAGTCTTACTTCTGCCAATGGCAATATTTCTTGTAGCCAAGGAAAAGAAAAGATTGCATTTGAAATAGAGGAAATTCTCTGAAATTGTCAATAATAGTTTAGTCTTGCACTACATTTTAATGCACACCTTTTAAAATCTGTTTTTTGTCTATTTTCCTGCTTTAAACACCCAAACCAAGCTCACTGGAAGATCTATAATGAGGGCATGCAATCAAAGAAGTTTGTCTTACAAGATGTAAGAGTCAAACCATTAAATACCCCTGGACCAAATCCAAGTCTGAGAGAAGTGAACAGGATTCCACTGATGGGTGTTGCATCTACTGATGCCAATCAGCAAATAGATAGTAACCTTTTATTTAGGAGTCTTCTTGTGATGTCAGTGAGGTGCAGTAATGAGAGGAAGATGGGTATACCCATGACACAACAAATATGATGCTAAGATAGTGAGCTATCACAAAACCATGTAGCTTCCGAGCTTGAAGCAACATCTCCCAGCAGCACTGTGCTCAGCCTGGTGCAAACACAACACTAATTATTAGCACTTGCCTCTGTATCTTCATCACGCCTTCAGAATGCACTCTCTCACGTTTCCTGCATGCCTTGCTGTCTTCTCTATTTGAGATAAGCTTCCACTTCCAAACTGGGCTTCCCCAAGTCATTGCTACCTCTGAAAACCTGCCAGAGATGTCTTAACCTGCTTGGTCTTGATCTGCTTTTGCTCTGACCTGGGCTAGACCAGTTTTGTAGGTCATCTGGACAGCCACCAAAATCTTCCAAGCTAATAGCCTGCAATGCTCTGTAAAAGTCCTCTGGTGTTTGCTGAAATGGGTTTGTCTTCAAAGACTCTTTCGTCCTGCCTGTTCTCGGTGCAGGCACAGTCACAAGAACAACAAACATTCACAAGAACAACAAGGTCACCACTACTGGAGGAGCCAGAAATTCAGCAGTTTCTCAGGTTTCTACAATGTCCAAGAAACACCACCATGAAAGCTTTTTAGAAAAAATACAGTTCCTTTTCCACCAAAAAACAGCACTGAGAATGCCACTAACATTTTCAAGGATATTTGCAAGAGGAACAAAAAATAGTTATAAAAAAAAAAAAAGGCAGGGGGAGGGGGGAGGAGGAGAATATCATCTTCTTTCTTCTGTCATAAGGCAGATATTTATTTTCCTCTCTTGATGGTTTAATAAGAAATACAGATTTTTTTTTTTATCCTGGGATCCTCTTACATAGGCTTTATTCAAAACAGATGTGTTCTTGTTTTGAATACCCAAGAAGTTTCAATTTTAATCGAAACTCCATACTCTGTTACTTCCTGAAGGGCACAAACTAAAAATATCCACCACAGTTTTTTGGTCCTACCAGGGCTCCACCCACCAAACACAAGATCTGATTTTTCTAAATATACATCTTCGCTGAAGTTAATCTCTGATCCTGTAGCCTACACAAAACATTCATCTGCACTCTGTGCTGTTTTCCACCCGAACTACCTGTCACATCTACAGGTCTGAGAGAAAACATGGACTAGACTTTTCTTTAGTACCAGTGCCTCCCCATTTACCAGTGAAAACAGGTTCTCCCATAACTTATTTGGACAGAATGAGGAAAGAATTAAAAAAAAATAAAAATAAATTAAATCATCTACTCAAAGCAGCAGAGAAAAGCAATATTATGACCAAAGAGAGGCTAATGATACACAAGTCTGAATGTAGTACCAATGAGAACACCATCTGTATTTACCCATAACAAGATAAATTCAGTTTGTGTAAGCAGGGTAATGCAGAAAAGTCACAGTCGGACTAGATGACCTTTGGAGATCCCCTCCAGCCTGGATGATTCTATGTTTTTATTAATTATAGAATCATATATTAACTAAAAGTCTCCATCTTCCTTTTTTCATCTCTTCACAACCTCTTTTAAACAGTACAAAGAAAAAAATAATAAGGTAGAATGTTATTTCTCTCCTTTTGGAAGCATTTTATTGTGCAGGAAGTGGCAAGAAAGAATTAGGAAAAATCTCAGCACTGCAAATGCCCAGATTATTAGCACTGATACATCAAGACGATGTACAGTGACTGCAAAGAAGTCCTTCTCTCTTTCCTTCCCTCAAACAAAAAAGAGAAAAAAAAGTCTTCCCCCCTCCCTTTCCCTTCAATAATCCCCAAACATTACAGACTAAAAGTATTCACATGCACACATAGGTCACACAAACCCTCCCTCAAGCCCTTCTCCCACACACTTTCCACACACTGACCCAAATAATAAACGTAACCATCCTGAAATGGGACAAACAGGACGTTCCAGTGCTTAAGTGACACACTGGCAAAACAGCAGAGAACAGAAGTTAATCTTTACCTGGAAGGGCTAAGTTATAGAGGGGAACATCCCAGAGCTTCTCCGGTAATTGTGACATCCATTGACCATTTTCACGGCACTCGTGAATGAAGGTTTGTGAAGGGCCTTCCATTAGTGCCTGCTCCAGGACTTCATGGGGTGTTCTGGGAGGGAAAAAGAAAAGAAAAAGAATAAGCCACCACAAACACTGTGGTTGAATTAATGCCTCTGCACCTGTGCAAAACAGATTTGTACAGGCTATAAAACGTCAACGCCTCTCTCAAGTAAGGTGCAGCAAAATGCCAAGAGCTCCTTGGCCACAACATACACTGCTTTTGATAACATTGTCTCCCAGCACAACGCCAAAGGAGGGTTCCAGCTCCAAGCTTGTAAATTGACCAGCTGAAGAGAAAAATAGAGCCAAGACAAATATGTGCAGCCTGGTAGGTATGGAGAAATCATCATCTACATTGGCAGTTGCAACATCATGAGTAACTTACCTCAAGCACAAAACAATGTCTGTTTACTGACCCTTTGCAGCCCTGGGAGCATGGTAGTGGGCCTGACGGCAGCACCAGGACAAGGGTTGGGGCTGGGACCCTCAGGCCCCTGGAGGACACTAACCTTGAAGTATCAGTTCAGCTGTCACAGCAATGCCCCTAAGAAAAGCCTTGGCAGATGTGTAAGGGCATTGGATTTTCAGATCACACTGGTTTCTGGGGTCAGAGGCAAACTTCCATCTTCTTATTCCCTGTTTTGAGAAGATCTCTTGATGTCTGTTCTTATCACCTCTACTAAGCCAATGATCACAACTACTCCAGTTTGGTCAGACCTTCCTGAAAACAACTCTGGAACTGTTCCTTCTTGGATACAAGCCTCTTGGGGATCTTGTGCAAAATTTGCAACAGTCATGCAGGAGTGCCAGTAGGTAAAACCTAGCTGAGAAATCACGGTCATCACCAGGGCGTACTAGACTTATCCTGTTCATTTTTCACTTTATGTTCTCCTGGATGATGCAGAACATGAAGACAAGCTCTATAGACCCTTTCTTTTTTTTTTCCTAGGATGTCCTTGAAGTCCAGGTAGTGTTTTTGACAGTGAAAGCCAGCCTTCCTTTTCACTGTTTTCAAGGATTTAGCTGTTTTTTCATAGCTATGTATTGAGACCTCTTCTTTTTGATCATGGCATAGTGTTTACATATATTAATATTACACCTTTTAAAAGCCTTTTTTAAAACAAAAAAGCTGTCACTGTGAATGATTCCTTCTTGTCTGCTACAGCAACGTCGGTCAGGTATGTACTCATGCAGGTTTGGTTCTCTGCCAGACTTCTTCACTGATCCCTGGTCCCTTTTGCAGCAACTTGGCAAATTCATTCCTGACATTGCTTCTTCACAAAGTCTTCTTTGGGCTGCTTTTGGAAGGTGACTTGTTTTTCTGGATTTACAAGTAATCCATGCTGTTTATTTGAAGAAAATGTTGTTTTCTTAAGTATGGTGCAATAGAATTTTATTAATTTTTTTTGTAGCCATATAGGGTCTTCTGAAAGGCAACTTTCGGAATCACATTCCTAATTTTTATGTCCACACTGCACATAACTGATAGAATCTCCCCAGTTAGATAAGAATGGGAAATGCCAGTCCACCCCTGGCACAGTGACCAGGCTGCACGTGTCTGGTGTGTAATCTGGGGCTTTCCCCCTGGTGAAGAGTAGCTGCCTCTGAGATTATCCACACAAGGCCAGTGCATAAGCAAGAAAGAAGTGGCTTAAACCCCGTCTTGTTCCCTTTGCCTCTTTATTTAAAAAAAACAAATATTTGATGAACCTAGTGCAAAGTCAAGTGGAAGAACTCCCATGGGTTTATTTAGGGGNTGACAGGAGCTGTGAGGATGCAATGCTCCAGCACATGGCAGCACTTATGTGGGTCCTGTAACTCAGACTAGAAACCTAACTGTAAGTACCACTTTTCTTCATTTCCTTAATTCCAAGATGCTCACACCACCCCCTCCAAACTCAGTTGCTACCTCGTGTTTGAGACGTGGGGTACCTTTCAGGGAGAAACCAAGGCTTGTCTGGAGGAATGCAGTTACAACCACTGCCTACCACCTCTCCTGACTAAATCCTAAACTTCGCAAAGGAGAACTGTGCCTTTATTCCCCCTCCTTCCAGGAGGGCAAGCCCACCCTCCACACCTTGCCATCATTAACTCCCGTCATCCACGCCAGCTTTCTGAACTGAACTAGGGCAGTCTGAGCACAGGCAAGCGATTCCATTTTTGAGGATTCTACCAGGACATAAACACTAAACACACACACACACAAAATTATTAATAATAATAATTAAAAAATTAACAAAACGCCTAAGTGTGCAAAGCCACTAGACATGATGGTCCTCTAACTTTGGGAGCCCCAGGTGGGATCTCACCTGGGTTGTGCCCAAAGCGTGCCTGGCACAGACAGCCCCGCCAGCCCACACCTCCGGGCGACAGCCTGACACCACGCAGCCCCGGGAGGGAGACATAATTAACGAGCGCCTGAAGATGATGATGATGATGATGACATAAACAAAACACTTGCTGCGGCCGGCCCAGAAGCTAAGGAGCGCCACGGGAATGACAGGAAACCTTTCGACAAGAGCCACCAGCACAGCGAGGAGCGAGCCCCCACACCCACATACACACCAGGCACAGTGGCGATACCACGGGGATGGGCTCAGCGCCCCTCAACCCCGCCGCCCAGTGGACCCTCTAGGGGGGCGGATTCCTCCCTCCCCACCTACATTTTTATTTTTGAAAGTTGTTTTACTTA
>VXBW01005383.1:316016-358267 GCA_013400375.1 Thinocorus orbignyianus
TTTTTTTTTTTGGTAGCTGAAACAAGTGGGAAACAAAACCCTCTACTCTGCCATCCTGATCCCTGGTGAAGCTGAAGTGACAGCCTAGACAACACCTTTCATCCAAGAAGGCAGTTCTCAGAAAGGCAGCAGCTTGGGAGGAGGGGGCTGCAGCAGCGTTACCCTGGAAAAGGCAAGACTGCCAAGACACCATGCCCTGTCCGGGTCTTGCTTGTGTGCAGCTCTTAATTTGGTGACAGAATACAAGGAGGAGGAAGGACTCTTTTTTTTTGCTTAAATTCATCACTCTGGTGAAGCTGATGGAATACGTCTTGTGTCCTTCAGCAGCCACGAACAACATTATTCCTGTGATCAGTTGTGAAAACTAGGTGTCTGTGTCCTCAGGGAATAAAAATAAAATCTGTCCTCTGGGAAAAGATTGACACTAAGAGTGGCTGGATCTTGATTCATTTATTCCTATGGTTCTCATGTAGGTTAAGCCTTGATGGCTTTGTGCGCATAACGGATCATTAGAGAATAACTGTAAATATTCTTCTGAAGTTGGTGTGTTCTTTTTCCCCCAGGCATTACTGATTTGTACTGTCAACCATAACCATAGCCTGCGGTGGAGCAAGACCTTTTAAGGACCAGGCTTCAGCAGTTTCCCAGACTTGATGCTTCTGTTTGGTCTGTGTGTGTATTTTGTATGTATTGGGGCACATGAACAGAAACATTCAAGGCTGGATATTTTGGGCAGCACAGGCATGATCTGCAGTGACCTACAGCAGAAGTTCATCTCCCAGCAGGACTTCATGCTGCAAACAGCACAAGTCGTCCACAGCAGAGAATTTAGGTGCAGGGCTGGCAGCAGCTGAGCTCAGGGTGTTGGTCCAGGTCAAACATTGATAATGTTAAAAGCTAGGATCTACAACAGAAAAATGACGTAAGTTTCCAAAGGGGCCAGATAACCTAAGAAAGCACTTCATCTTTTATTACATTTATTCATTTGATTACAGAGTAGCAAAGCACCATTGTGACCCCCCACGCTACAGGGCAGTAATTTATAACATAGTCATTTATAAACTACTACATAGGACTACTATATATATTACTGGGTCTTTTTTTTCTGTCAACGAGGACTAAACCCAACTGTCCATTGGTGGACTATTTTCCCCTGGTCTTTATATCAAGAATGTGGAGCTGAAAATGCACAAGGTACACAAGGACTGCAGCTACTGGGGCAGTCCCACTCTTGCACCCTCAGGATAGCAGCTCTGCAGGAACTATACATAAAAACATTCCAGTTAACATTTCCCACCTACAGACCAAGCTTGTGTTATGTTTTATCTTGTCAGAGCTGATTCATCAATATCCAGAAATACACTCAATATGGTCCATCTTCCCCAAACTTCATAATACAATAAGTATCTTTCAAGTTGTTGTACGGCATTTTTGAATAGGCGATGTTGCTAACACTGCTGTGTACAACATACAGACTGCAATGTTGTCTGGCCACAGAAGCAGCTTTGCCAAGCCTCAAAATACAATGTTAACAAACCACCTTCTATTAAAAGCAATGGTAAAAAGCCACCTCAATTCCCTGGAAGCTCAGCAGTTGTCTGAACGAATGTCACTGTTTGTGTCTGAGGAAGGAAACACAAGTAGATGGAGAGGAACTGCTCTAGCAGTGATCAGACCCTACCGGACTGTCATTTGTTTCATCACATGAGTTAATTTTCCACAGCAATGTTCTCTCAGTTGGACTCAAGGTGCACTAGGACTTTTTTAACCACCCCCTGCCCTATCAGGAAAAAAAAATCCACTGCTGCTTATAAACAAATCAAATCCTACACAAGACTGAAGTCTGAAGCCTATTTGGTTTGACCATTGGCTTTTCCTTGGACTAGGATGTTCCCGGCTGCTAGGTTTTGCTGTAAAAATTAAACAATTCATAGTAATAAAGCACAGTAATAAATCTCACTTACCGTAGTTTATGAGAACAGTACACACGTTAGAAGCTGCAGGGAGCAAGAACATATGTGGCAAGTTGAAATGCGAGTTTTTCCTGTTTCATGGTTACAAGAGAAGAACATGATGGTGTGCCCTCTATTCACTGTTGCACTTACTAACTTTTTTTTTATATGAATAACTGTGTTATTGTGACAATTTCATTCAGTTCTTGGGTGTAATGAGAACGATCAGCCAAAGATTCAGACACTACTATAAATATACTTGAAGCATTTCTGATCCTGCTATGGTCCTCAGGCCCTCTGATGTAGACAAAACTTTCTATCAGTCCACAGGATTAGACCCTTATTTCCAGTCTCTGCTCCATACTGCAAGGAAGCTCACATAAAGCCCAGGTCTCAACTAATGGGGAAAGGAGGTTAACACAAATCCAAATTATTGGTGGTTTACAGGAAATAGAATTTGGCAGCTAGGGGTTTTGTTTCATTTTGGTTTGGGGGATTTTTTATGGAAATTCCATTTACACCATTGCCTTATCTTGTACTTTTTTTTCTTCCTCTTTTCTTACCCCCAGCACTTTTGAAGCCACAAACTAACTTCAACCAAAACTATATCAGCCATTGCGTGAGATTCTTGAGAAAAGCCTTTCTTTAATGTTCGATAGCCTGATGAACAGATCCCTGGGTTTCAAACCTAATGCAGAGGGGTGGACATTGCCTGTCTTCTGTGGAGGTCAAACAGTAGAACCAAGAGGGCAGAAAGGTTAAGAAAGTTCATTTTCTCTTTCTTCCCTCTGCTGTAGCTGGAGGGGGCTGGTTTCTCTCGCAGACAGCTGTACACCATAGGGTGTGCTTGCTGCTGGGACCCTGTCTAGAAAGAGGTCCCAGTGATTTGGTTTTAAACATCTAACTTATTGGTCTTTATATCTGAAGTTGTGCCGGTCATCCCCTTGTGTAGCTCTACAGCACCAAGTGGAACAAGCCCCGAGCAGCTCATCCCACCCTGCATGGCTTTGGCAGAAGGCTGGACTGGAGACCTCCCTGAGGGTCCTTCCAGCCTGAGCTGCACTGTGAGCCTACGACCGCGTCCCAAGCCAGGAGGTGGGACTGGACAAACAGAGAATGAGCAGGAGGTTAACATGGTTAAAGACAAACAGTCCTACCCTCACGGGACATACACCTTGCCAGACTAACTTGATTTTTAGATTGGCTTTCTTTTTAGCAGGTGAGGTATATGTAACCACACTGTTGTACGCCCATCTCTCCTCCCACTATATCTTCTCTTTCTTCCCAGCAATTTCAGAATACAAGCTAACTTCCTTCTGAAGTCAACAGAGAGAAAAGAGCACATCTATGTGCACATTCTGTGATTCTATGATCTAGCATGCTGTTTATCTAACCTATTTCAGATCAGCTTAAATAGAGACACACTGCTACCGAAGCGTTACAGCTGATTTCTACCCCCTGGAAGCCCTTCCTAAGGGCATTGTTTTATTAAAGACTCACACTAGAGGTGTCTTTACTTCTTCAGTGGAATGACCATGGCCTCCAACCTTGCTTTTCTTCCTGCTGCTTGTCCTTTTCCATTTTGTTGCTGATCATGTCAGCAAGAAACTCAGTCATCTTTCAAAATACCTACTTTCCTTAGTACAATCGACCAAGAGATGTAAAAGGTCTGCCTCATACGTGTAAACTTGCTCCTTTCCAAACGTGTTTTCTCCACTGGATCATGTGATCTGCAAGGACTATGCTGGCAGCGTGGGACACAAAGCTATTTCTCAG
Organism: Thinocorus orbignyianus; assembly: GCA_013400375.1. Classification (NCBI taxonomy): domain Eukaryota; kingdom Metazoa; phylum Chordata; class Aves; order Ciconiiformes; family Thinocoridae; genus Thinocorus; species Thinocorus orbignyianus. Next base: position 319,745 of record VXBW01005383.1, read on the forward strand.
CTCTGGGATTGAGGAGCACAATAGGGTTGTGTCCCAGACCCACATTGAGGTGAGATCCAGCCATGCACATGAATCTTTATACTTCTCATTCTGCACAAGGAGCTTTAGCAGGTCCCCTAATTTGGACAATCAGGAGAGACGAATCTAGACTTCAGGACAGCGGCAGCCAAAGACGTTGGATTTTTTTTACCCAGGGTGGAAAATGTAATAAATTTAAAGCAGTGACCCCTGATGGCTCACCGTGGCACTGTAAGGCAGGCAGTCAAGTCAGGCACAAGTCAGGGAGCTACCACCATGCTAGAATGGAGCACAGATGAGAGCTGGCAGTTGGAAAGCAAGTAGATAGCTAAAAATAAACCATGGTTTTGCTGACTCTGCATTCCCATTTTACTCACCAAATGGACTACTATGAAGGGCAGGTGCTGACGCCATGTTCCTACTCCTGCAGCTTGAAAGCGGATTGTGAGATCATTAGTTAAAGCTATGACATCATTGTAGGGTTGGGCAAAGGAGAAAACAATGGTCCTAAAAGGATAAAAAAATTTCTGAGATCATACATAAGGCATCAAAACACACAAGGCGTGCTTACTCTTCACCCGGCAGTCTTCAGCTTTTTTGTTTTTAAAATGAAAGTGAGCGTAAAATCCCGTAAATTATTTCAGGCTTATAGTTGTTAGCATGAGATTGAGAAATGAAAGTCCCTTAGTCTTAACATCCTTTGTTCTCACAGACAGAGTTTGAGAGAAGGTGATTCTACAGGAAATGTAAGATACAGCCAAACAGGCACATTTATGTAGCAGTCTATGTTCCCTTTCGTTGCCTTGCTTACCAGAACACAACCTCCCAGAGAACCAAGACCCGTGATGTGCTTATGTCAAAATGCTTGTGTACAACAGGAGGACTGAGAACTTGCAGCTCACCTTTGCTCAAGTGTCAGTTATGGGCTGTGTATACCACCAAGGTTTGCCCAGATGGTAAGCACTCACTGGTGGTCGGGATGTGTTTCTTCCCTCAGTTCCTCCAGCGTGGGCTTTCTATCCATGCTTTCAAAGAAGAGCAGAACAACAGTGGTATAAACAGACCGACAGAGCTGCTATCTTAATGACATGTTAGTGGAACCATCCCAACAACAGAAGTCCCCAGCTTGTGCAAGGCCTTGGCATGATTATCACAGATAAGCAGAAGTATTTGCACAATCTCCAGTTATTATTTAATCCAACACCTAGGGGAAAATGTCAGGTTATTGTCTTACAAAAGTGCAGAGTGATGTCTAGAGCCATAAAATTTCTTACACAAGCCTTGTCAATCCAGGCTTAGAAAAACACAAATAAAAATGTGACTCACATATTTTAACAGAGCAGCTGAGTCTCAGCCTCCACTTCCAGCAGTGCACACGTGAGCAGACATGTCCCTGTGTATTACTGTCCCTCTCGTCTTGGTTAGGCAGGTTTCCTTCCAAAACAAAAGCTAACAATTTTGCTCGCTAGATGAGAAATGAAGGCCGGAAAGCCTGTTTCTTTCTCCACCCTTCTTTAAATCTTCTCTCCAAGGACTAACCCATGGCCAGCCAGCAGAGCTTCTAGTAGAAAAGCACGCAGACGGACCTAAGTACCAAAGAAATATAGATACATATATTTTCCCACAGTTATGCAGTAAGCCTAAGGAAGTCTCTGGGGAGTTTCTTAAACATATACAACATTCCCCCAAGTTGTGCATGCATGAGCCCCCAGGGGAATGGAGAGGAATACAGATATCTTCCAAGTACAGAAATTTCCCAAGTATTTAGTCTGTGTGCAGGCATATGGCAAAGGCACACTCCTCATACTAGGGCAGCCAAAGTTCACATAGCCATCTCCCACTGCCATCCCTCCCTACACATGCAGAGTCTTCATTTTCCTGAGGGTATTATGCTCTTTAGCAGCATTTTGATTGCTTCACCCATCAGCCCATGGCATCAACCTGGAGTTCCATCTGAGGCAAACCTGGCGTGCACCTGGAAGTCATTCCTGACAGAGGACTGGAGCAACATGGAAGAGGCTGTTGTAGAGAGCATCCTCTAGGGAGCAAGTCATCCCATCCTAAACTAAAATCAAACACACCACAGCCTAGAAATGCCCATTTCTTTTTACCAGGCTTCTTTAATGCTTTTCGCAACTAGCTCCCCTAACAAGCTGTCTCTGGGAGAGATGAAGCTCTAATTGGAGCTAATTGGTCAAAGTTGCTTTAGGGTGTTGCAGAGAAGTTTGCTGACAGTAGGCCAACACTGCATGAATAGGCACGACTGATGGTTCCTATTGGATCAACATACTATGACGTGATGTGGCAGTTCAAAACAGGCTGGAGTCAGGCACAGGCTTGCACTTCATCATTAGCCAGAGCATCTGACAGAGCTGTTGTGCATGCTCTTCCTTTACAGCTCGGTTTTATGACGACCACAGAAAGGCAGACAGACAATACCTGGTCCATCACAGAGCCTGCTGGTACAAGAGAAATTGCCCAGCCTTTCTGGTATATTTAAAACAGCTGATTGAGGGTTTTTCATAGAATCATACAATGGTTAAAGTTGGAAGGGACCTGAAAGATCACTGAGTTCCAATGCTTCCCACTAGAGCAGGTTGCTCAAAGCCTGCCTGGCCTTGAACACTCCCAGGAGCGAGGCTTCCACAGCTTCTCTGGGCAACCTGTTCCAGTGCCTCACCACCCTCACATCAAAGAATTTCTTCCTAATGCCTAATCTAAATCTCCTCTTTTTCAATTTAAAACTATAACCCCTTGTCCTATCACTACACTCCCTGATAAAGAGTCCCTCCCCATCTTTTCTGTAGGCCCTGTTTAGGCACTGGAAGGCTGCTATAAGGTCTCCTCACAGCCTTCTCTTCTCCAGGCTGAGCAATCCCAACTCTCTCAGCCTGTCCTTATAGGAGAGGTGCTCCATCCCTCTGATCACCTTCACAGGCCCTCCTGTGGACCCGCTCCAGCAGGTCCATGTCTTTCTTACTTTGGGGGCCCCAGACTGGACATAGTACTCCAGGTGGGGTCCCACCAGAGTAGAGTCAAGGGGTGGAATCACCTCTGTTGACCTGCTGGCCACACTGCTTCTGATGAAGCCCAGGATGCAGTTCACTTTCTGGGCTGTGAGCGCATGTTGCTGGCTTATGTTGAGCTTCTCATCCATCAGTACCCCCAAGTCCTTCTCCTCAGGGCTGCTCTCAATCTATTTGTGCATGGGATCACCCCAACCCATGTGCAGGACTTTTATAGGAAACCAACACTGTGTGTCATTAAGCCCAAGAACTGAATTTCTTGAAAAGTCATGGTGTTAGATTTACTGTGGCATCAGAATATGACTTCATGATGAACTGATTCAGCCTCAGGTCTTGTCTCAGACACATCATCTGTTTTCTAGAGTATTAAATTCAGCATTTAAAAGGAGTTTCAGTAAGAAAGGATGACACCAACAGAGGTCAGTGCATCACCGTAACTCAATATCGCCTAATCTTACCTGGTAAAAATAGGTCACCTTCTAGGTAACAGGTTTGTTTTTTAAATGGGGGAAGTGATTTAAAAGATGGTTTTAAGTAACATCTTTTAAGAGGAATCATCCTAGTAAGTAGTGCTTCCTAAGAATGATAATAGAAGAACAAACAACAAAACCCCGTATTTTTAAAGGAAAAGAAAGAATTTTAGTGAACATAGCATTTTTTTTTTATATTAGTTCCTCCCCCACCCCTCAACCACACACAAACATTTAAAGTAGATACTAAAAATAAAGGAGAAGTTTATAAAACTACACTACATGGTTTTGATTATTAGAAAGGTCACTAAAGTGACAGGAAATACACCTTATGAACTCTGACTCACCTTAGGATACAGCCTTTTCGTCAACAGGAATTGTACATGGAAATGTACAGTTGAAATGGGTAAAGCCCAAACCAGAAAGTTTACTTTCTTCCCTATTGAGAAATTCCTAGTGACAGATTGTAGAAAATAGCAACTCTTTCTCAGTGAGCTGCCTCTTGAGGAAAATCAAGAGCAAATTCTGAGGATAGCCACCTTGACACCACCCCTGGCAGCTTCAATGCCTGCATGTTGAGTGGAGATCACCTACACTGAAGAAGCAGTAAGGACGCACTCAGAGCTGAGTCAAGCTACTCCCATTTACTCTTGTGAAAGTGGGTGCAAACAGACCTCGTTGGCATCAGCAGTGAGTGGGAGGAGGATGAAGCAACAGCAACAGCAGCTGCCAGAGGAGGAAAGATGGAGTCTGCAGGGCTTGCTATCAGCTTTCCTGGGCATTAATTTTTGTCGCCCCTTCTCTCAACAGTTACTCCCACTAGTTCCCATTACCAACCTCTACTGCAGTGCTCATGTCACCCAAACCCACCAGGTGTTAATGGAGTAGGTGGCAGCAGATGGGATTCTGCTGGGGCTTTCCAAATCTGCTAAAAATTTCTGAAGCAACCCTGTTTGTGCCTCGGTTACCCAAGGATGGAGATGGCATTGTTGATGCCTCTCCAGCTCTTCCAGGCAGATGCTCTTTGTGTATCTGTTCCAAGCTTTCTCTAGGAGGTTATCAACTGTCCCTGGTGTCCTTCACAGCCCACTCTCACACTAGCAGTGTAAGAAATATCACCTGCTGCAGAGGGGAAACAAATTGAACAATGCCAGGTTACAGCATCCTTTAATGGAGAGGACTCCGATGCCAACCTACACAAACCTCTCCATGAGAACGGAGCTTAGAGAAGTCCTCCAAACACCAGGAAGGCAGAAGTGACCACTGTTACTACCCAGCCTCACAGCCTAAAGTAAGGCACAAGCCCACACCACCACCAGTGTTCTCCTTGGTTACATTTTAACTTTTTGGCCACTGCTACCTGCATTTGTGAGAGAACTCCAGGTCACCAGAACATTAAGACAGGATTCAGCCCATCCAACTGATGATGCAGATACCTGCAGTGTAAACGTCTACTGATGTCTCCACTACCTGGCTAGGACTCCTTTTGCAATCAAAGGGAGTAAATAATTAAAAGGTGCAATTCACTATCCTCAAGTAGACATCTGAAATCAGCCTGCTAAGATACACCCTAGAGCTGCCTGTTTCTCTTCTCCACGCAGTGAAGAATTTGTTGGTTTCAAACCAATAACCTTTCACCAAAGAGCACAAATGAACTGTCTGGAGAAGCAAAGAGTCCTGGCCCAGGCTGGAGTCTGGTAGAGGGGACAAGAGCACACAGCTGTGGCCAGTCATCCCCAGAGCACTGCTTGTAGACTTGGAGAGTATTAAGTGATCCCATACTGGAAGACACGATTCCATATCCAAAATTTTTCCAGGACAGCAAAGGTTCAACCTTCCCCAACCTAAGGTAGCACAGTCAAGTTTGTCCATAACAGTCTACTTTCTTTTGGTTGGTTCGTTCGTTTTTTTGGTTTTTGACAGAAGGAGTGATTTCTGCTGAGTACTTAAAAAAAAAAAAAAAAAAAAAAAAAAAAAAAACAACAAAAAAACCCCAACTCTAAACTGTTCCCCAAACCTTTCATGCTACAGTGTCATCTCAAGTTAGTCTTCATGCTTTTCATTCCTTTTCTCCACAGCAATATCCCAGATCATCTGGAGCCTCCTTCTGTCATTTGTAGCTCCTAAGAGAAAGCATACACCTGCTTGAGATTTTCTGTACGTGCACTGAAAAGATAACTTTATATTTCCAGTGACTGTGGCTATACAGGCTTTCCTGAGTTCCCATGACATGAGCAAGTCCAAGCTGCTCCAAAGAAGCAGCCTCCACATTTCTCTTCATCATTACCTCACCTTCCATGTGAAGTTGGAGGGCAGTGGACATTGTCTACCTTGACTTCAGCAAGGCTTTTGAGACAGTCTCCCCCAGCATCCTCACAGGTAAGTTTAGGAAATGTGGATTAGATGAATGGACAGTGAGGTGATTGAAAACTGGATGAAAGACAGAACTCAGAGGGTCATGATCAGTGGCACAGAATCTAGTTGGAAGTCCGTAACAAGTGGGGTCTGCCACTGTGCTGGGCACGGTCCTCTTCATTATTTTCATCAATGACCTGGATGAAGGGATGGAAAGTACCCTGAGCAAGTTTGCCGATGACACAAAACTGGGAGGCGTTGTTCCACATTAGAAGGCTGTGCCACCATCTAGCGAGACCTGGACAGGCTGGATAGTTGGGCAGAGAGGAACCTGATGAAATTCAACAAGGGCAAGTACAGGGTCCTGCACTTGAGGAGGAATAATCCCCTGCACCAGTACAGGCTAGGAGCTGACCTGCTGGAGAGCAGCTCTGATGAAAAAGACCTGGGAGTCCTGGTGGACAACAGGATGACCATGAGCCAGCAGTGTACCCCTGTGACCGAGAAGGCCAATGGCATCCTGGGACGCATCAAGAAGAGTATGACCAGCAGGTCAAAGGAGGTCATCCTGCCCCTCTGCCTTTGTAAGGCTACACCTGGACTACTGTGTCCAGTTCTGGGCTCCCCAGTTCAAGAAGGACCCTGGAGAGGTTACAGCAGAGGACCATCAAGATGATTAGAGGCTTGGAGCATCACTCATGAGAAAAGGTTGAGGGACTTGGGTCTTTTTAGTCTGGAGAAGAGAAGGCTGAGGGAGGATCTGATCAACACCTATAAATACTTAAATGGTGGATGTCGAGAGGAAGAGACCAGTCTTTTTTCAGTGGTGCTCGGTGACAGGACAAGAGGAAACAGGCACAAACTTGAACATAGGAAGATCCATCTAAACATGAGGAGGAACTTTTTCACTTTGAGGGTGGCAGAGCACTGTAACAGGCTGCCCAGAGACGTGGTGGACTTTCTGTCTCTGAAGACATTCAAAACCCACCTGGACAAGTTCCTGTGCAACCTGCTCTGGGCAGACCTGCTTTGGCAGGGGAATTGAACTAGATGATCTCCAGAGGTCCCTTCCAACCCCATATCATTCTGTGAAGTCTCATCTATGATAGTTCTTTCTCTTTCCCTTCATCTTAAAATCCTTCTAGACTATCAAAGCTTTAATATCAGCTCTTTCCAGAAGATACCACAGTCTTGACAGGGTATTCACCCACATCCTCTCTTCCCTAAGATAACTTAGGTAACTTTTAAACACAGAGTTAAAAACACCCGTCTTTAAGAAGACAGCAGCTGATGAGAATGAGAGTCTTACATCTCCTCAGAGGTTACCACTTCTTGCATTTACAGCTCTCATTAATCCTATTTTGGTGCAGGAGAACCTGATATCAACACCAACTGTTTCTTTGATTTTTGGGTTGTCAGTATTGCAACACACAGCACAAACAAACTCAATAAACCAGTACTTTAAGTACCTCAAGCAATCTAAAATTTTTGACAAAACAAATTAATCCATAGCTACTTCTGCCCTTCAGCTGTTTTGAGGACACCTAGTTCCTGCTCATACATCCCCGAGGCAATGCCTCTTGTTTCTTCTCAGTCAGGCCTGTCTGCTGACTAAAGTCACCCCATGGCTCATCTGGTAATCCTGTTAATAGTTCATAGGGCAAGCAGCTTCTCGTTTTCCAAGAGTATTTTCATGTGAATAGGTGTTCAAAGTTCTGTGTCTCTCCTTTGTAAGCTGGGTGTTATTACCTTGTAAAATCTCAGTCCACATTGACAGAGAGAGATAACAGCGAGAAGGTAGCAAAGATCTAAATTCACAGTTATGTTTGTAAGTCTGACAGGGATGTGAGTGCAGAGCATGATAAGGTCAAGGTGAAATAAACAAACTCTGCAAAGCCAGGTGATTTCAGCAGGGCAGCTACCTCTTTGTTCTGCCAGGGACCTATTTACCCACAGTAGGTAGCATGTGAACTTTTTAAAATCAGCTACTTTTTGTCTGTCCTCTCTCTCATTAGCAAAGACACAATCTTTACAGTTTCTCTTTAACATGAAGTAGATAATCAGAACAAGAAATAGATAAACAAAGGTTTCTAGAAAAATCATTATGTCTCCTTATCCAGGATTATGAATTATGCTTACATCTTCTTTCCTGCCCAGAATCCTGGGCACAACAGTAAAAGCCAGTGAAGCAAACTCCACATCCCTGTATTTGCCAGTTCCAGGCCTGTGACAACACGTGGGTGCAGCAGCAGTGCCAGCACAGCTGTGGTGTTTAACTAGCTTCATTCATGCCCTAGCTGCACTTATGAATGTTTGGAAGCCCTCAGTCTCCAAGGCTTAATAACACGTCTTTTCAAGAAGACAAGAAAAGGCAGTCAGGTTGTCCCACAAGGACTAGAAAACACAAGGAACAAAATATTCCCAACTGAAGGCCTTCCCAAAACACACAGAAGCATGCAAGAACAATAAGATTTATCCAGCCTGGTATAGGTTAAATATACATTAAACATAGAAAATACTTCGAAAACTTCTAAAAGGCGGGATATACAGACAGATGCTTTACAGGGGAAGCCAGCTCCCATTAGTCACTGGCATCTTGTTGACAAACTATTTTATGTTCTGGCTGTGATCCATGCTGGGGAGACACTCCATCAGCCCATTACCCCTGGGCAGGCAGCATCTTCCCTGTCTTGCTTCCCACCATGTGGGGCTGACCCACACCAGCTGCATACTCAGTCACCCAGTAACCACCTCAGAGTATCCCCAAAGCCTGTAGATACCATATTGTTCCCTACACACACAAAGGGAATGAACCCAGTCCCATACCCACTTCCTTCATGCCTTTGTCCTGAGCAAGGCAAAGGGCCTTTGCCCCCCTTTGGTTAACCAGGCTGGAGAATATTCCCACCGTGGTTTTCAATCCACACTTCTTTTTTTTTAGGAAGCAAAATCATAAAATGGCAGCTTCTGAAATCTGAAGAGAAGTGAAGTAGCGAGCCTTTGGATCACAGAGAAATTAATCTTCAAGCCTTTCTTTGGGTTAGGAAGCCACGCTATGATAAGATCCCACAGCTCTCAGATGTTGGAGTCTGAGAGTAACACACACAGTGCCTCCCTTTAGAGATGGAGGAAGGAGTGGCTGAAGAATTACAAACCAGTAAGCCTGGCTTGCATGCCTGGGGAACCTCCAGAAAAAAAAAGTTGTGAGGGTATTAAGGATTTCTCAAGAGCAAATTCTATCAAAACTATCTACTTTCCTTTTCTGGCAGACCAAATATCCTAGTGGAAAGGCAATTTTGCAAATAACTGAGTATTTTTTATTAAATAAGGTATCTCCACACACTTCCTAGGTTTTTTTAATTAGAGGTTAGGACACTTGACTTGCATCCAAACATCCTGCCTTCACATTCCTTTCCAGACTGGGTAAACAGGAAATCTTGCATAATTGTCATCTTGGCATTGAGATGGTGTTGAAGGGCATTTAACACCTTTGCTCTTAAGAACCCCCAGCAGCTTAATTACTGTTGGAATTATGACTAGGGAAAAAAACAACAGCTCAGTTGTTGAGCAAACATTAGAATGAGCTGAACGCTTTATTTCTCAATCAAATTGTCTTGGTGCAGCTCTATGGGCTCACCCTTTCAGGGCAAGGTAGGAGCGAAGGAGAGAGATGGGCCAAGAGGCTTTTTCCATGTTTTACCAATTATCCGGTCAAGTAGCACAGAAGCAAAGTGTTTGCTAATGGCCTAAAGTCTAGACCAAGCATCTGAAGAGTACATTATGTGGGTTTTACAGTGGACTTGGGTATTGAATGGAGAATCCCATTCAGTGGTCAAATATATTCAATAGTGTTTAGTGAATAAAGCTCCCTTCTTGGCTCCCTGAATCTCAAATTTCTTTCTGAACTGTGGCTCAGTTCAACTAGAGAGGCTGAATATACCACCTAAACTTCCCCATATCTCTTTCTTTGAAACAGGTAGGACGTTGTCCTGGGACATATGATTTGACCTGCTCTCTGCCTGATCAGAACTCAGAACCAGATCTTCTGCTTGTCAACAGGCCAGAAGGCTGCCACATAAGAGAGCTGGACATTGTGGGTATTTTAAAAGGAAGAAGTCAACCCAGCTTTGCTCTTTCAAACCCACTACGAGGGACTCCTGGCCAGGAGAGGGATGCTGGTTCTGGAGAAAACAGCTAATTCTTGGGACGATTGGCATCCAGTCCCATGGAACCTGTTTAATACTTCCGCATGGCTAACCACAGTTTCTCTGCTCTTCCACGAACAGGTTATTGTAGGAAATAATCCTCATGAGGCATTGAATACTTTCTCCCTGTTCATAGCATCTGAAGGCTCAACTCAAGGCTTTGAATAGCAGTGGTGGAAAGGCCAAATTCCTCAGAGAAGACACTGAAACATCTGGTCTGGTAAATGATGAGTATTATTGACTTCTTTGTAACATCACAAAGTGTCAGCATTAAGGACCTGAAAATGTACTATGTAATGTGTATCTTTCCAGACAGTATAAAGATAGCAAACCCAATGCAAATGCTAGATTTCATGGGAGATCTACAGGTCTCAAGCGTTCTCAAATAATGAAAGGGTCACAATAGTTTAGTAAATCCAGCATAGTATTTGGTTGTTACTTAAATAGTTTCTAAAAATACACCTAGACATTGTGCTTTCCACAGCACTGTGGCATAATCAGCTCCTGCTCACCGTGCAATGAATTGAAGGCTTTGGGGACAAGGATAGCCTTGTTGGGACTCAGGTTTGCATAAAGCCAGGAAACACTGAGAGACCCCCCTCCACAGCACTCTGTTTTACACAGGTTCATCTGCCAGCATTTTCCCAAGTACATTTCATTTACTTACACGCAAGATGCTACTTCTGCCCTGTCTGCAAGACCATGCAGTAGAAGCAACAGGAAGAGGTGAGCAGCTTCTCCACTTCTGTTACTCACCTGCTCAGTCTGGCCAGCTTTTGGACAGGATCTGGTTCACTTGAGGTATGTTGGGGCCCAAATTCAAGAGTCAGTTTGGTGTGGTCATTGGGGTGGGAGAAAACCCTGCACAGTTTGGGCTAAGGGAGACATGTTGACAGGCCAGATTTGTCTTCAAAGAGAAGAAAGAGGAGACGAGGGTGATGCAATAACAAACTTGGGGAGATATATACAGCGTTGAAGGCAAGGACAAGGACTTCCAATTCAATGCTGAGCAATAAGGACCACAGAGAGACAGAAGAAAGCTGACAAAAAGTGAGATTACTGTAAGTAGAGAAAGAAGCTTAGGGGTAAGAAAACCATCCTGGTAGCTCACACCCTGCTTGAACCCTGATGGTGTGTGGTCACTCAGCACTTTCATGGTAACATCTGAATGCAGAAAAAAAAATAATTCATAATCGTATTTTAAATGTGGTTGCATAATTTATTTTCAGCAGCATAAACAATGTCCTAAAAATAAGATAGAAGAATTCATGACAAGGCAAATGGAAACAGGCTGGCAAGGGTGTAAAAATGGAGCCTGGATAGTATAGATATGTCTTATCACCAAGAAAACACCTTTAGGAGAGTCCCACAGCAGAGCGGCAGTCTGGTTCAAGTCATCACTCTTAAAATGTTTATTAAAATCTGCCATATCATTGCTGGTACATCACTGCAACATGAAAAGACAAACCAAGGGTCAAATTCTGCTTCAGGAACCACACAGACTTGAAAATCCAGAACTAGTCATCAGGAAGTTCAACAAAACTAAGCTTCTGTTTGAAGAGGTTCATGGAAAGTCACAAAAACTATCAACGTGTGGCACAGATTAACTTTACCTCTCTAACCTATTGCATCAAGCCACAGGCCCACAGAAGAAGGAAGATCTTAAATTCCAACCAAGCACGCTCTCAAATGTGGATTTAGAAATCCTCATACAGAGAAATTCTGTAGTTCATTGGACTTCTCCCTGTCAGAGTCACTACAAGATGCAAACATTTCTTCTTTGTTATTTAGTGTCAGTGTTCAAGCAGCACAGAAGTTCTGTGGGATCCCTTTTACACCCAGGCCTGTTATCTGTTTAGAAAAATAAAAATTGAAAGAAAAGAAACAGATAAATCTACAACTGAGTACAATGAAAACATTTGAATGTTGCACAATAAATACCACAGCAACCTACCCCTACATGGAGGGTCCCCTTGTTCAAGAGGAACCCAAAGAGAGTCATTACTTGGAGTTCTTTAGAGCTCTTTAAGATTCAGATCTTTAAGATTATCATGCATCACTCAATAATTTTGCTAATTTACACATTATCTGTGGCCTTTTCATGTGATCCTTATCTCCATATTAATCAAACAAGTCATAGTAATGTTCAACTGGTTTTGCTCATGCAAGACAAATGTGAGTTTAGAAAATACCGATTCCCTTCTAGAACTGCAGAACTGAGGAACAGAGACAAACAAGGTAAGGCTCATTTAATTCTCCTGTGGGCTCCTAAACTCTGCACCTTGAGAAATCTATCAGTTCTCAGCCATGAGAACTGATATCCAAGCACTGCTTTCAACTAGAAGTTGCCAGATCCCAGACTAGATCCTCCATCCTTCCTGGAACACATCTTCATCCTATTGCAAAACTGATAATGCAGTAGGTTTGGGGGTTTGGTTTGCTTTGTTTTGTTCATTTCCCCTCTTTTACAACTCATCCCTTTCATGCTGTGGTCAGCTTTACAGGAATAACCACGATTTCTGATTAAGAACTGGATTTTAGTCCTCTCGTGTACTTTTTGCTAATGGATTGAAAACTAAAGACAGAAACAAGTTTCAGAATCAAGAGCCCTGGACAAAATTGTGGATTATCAGTTTCTAAAAATGTAGCAACCACTTTAATGGACTAAAAAAATCCCAAAAGCTTGCATCCCAAAAGAAGCAAAATTTCGCTGTGCTGTAGACATTTAGATTTCCTGGCACAACTGAAAACTAAGAACGGAGTGAAATTTCCAAAATTGATGAAAATATAGTAAGGGATAGGAGCAAGACCCAGTTTCTCACAATGTATTACAGAATATACTATACAAGGTAGATCTAGATCCACTGGCTGCCCTCAGATCCCAACCAGATAATGACACCAGCTAACCAACATATCAACACTATCACTAACAATTTCTCCAAATCTTCCCTCGAAATGCATGAGCAGCTGTGCAAAAGCAGCTGTACCCAGCCAGGAGACAAGCAACACATCTAGACCGGCACATCAGGTGAGTGGGATGAGTAAGGGCATCCCAGGGCACCTCAGTCTCAGAGCACGAGGCTTGGCAGGGCTGATGTATAGAAAGGAAGAAAATCTCCTCACCTTGAATATCTCTCCCGCCTGAGGTTCCTTGGCTAAGCTGGCCTCATCCAGTCCATCGTAGGCAGAAGTCACATACATTTCTGAGTAGTCTTTTCCACCAAAGCAGCATGAGGTGATCCTCGAAGCAGGCAGCCTCACAGTTTGGATTCTTTTACCTGGGAAAAATTGTTTCCTAATGTCCATTCTTTAGGGAGCACGTAAATATGAATGCACTAATAGTGCACATGGCACAGAGGTGGCATTTACTCAGAAGATATCTTCCCTTCAAACAGAGGCCATATCCTAAAGGGCAGTTTGTGAGGAAATAAAATTCTTCCATCTGCCTCATCTCTAGCCATTTTTCTGCTTCTCCCCGGTACCTGCAGGGCTTCTTTTCTTTTTATTAAAACAAAACAGTAAAGTATTTGAAGCCAGAAAGGGCAGAGACACCTGGCCTGGAGTGGCTGCCACTTCCCAACAGCATTTTCCAAACATTTCGGTCCTGAGATTTGGACCATCAATAATCGTGGTAACCCAAGAATGGGCAATATACACATTCTTATCTCACCTTCAGACCATTCCTCCTGACTGCTATGCTGGTGAAGGCCTTACCTGTCTCTGGGTCTATACGAATGACTCTCCCAGCATCAATACAGGCCACCCAGAGCTTCCCTTCCGCATCAATGCACATCCCGTCAGGCATTTTCTCCTCCTTTTCTAGACGGTACAGAAGTTTGGGGCAGGCTGCAGGGAGAGTTACGAAGCCAGTGTTATGTGGGCTGATATCAGTTCTGTATCAGATCCCAGTCTAACATCTTCCATGCTTTTGGAAACAGGTAAGTTCATTTTCTGTGACAAAGACGTGCTGCAAAATTTATATCACATATGCATTTAGCAGATGTCTTAAAAGCCTAACTTAGCCTGGCAGAAACAAGCCCCCGGCAGAGCCACTGCAGTTTGAGATTGTACTGAATTAGGGCTCCTATTTTTCTACCAAACAAAACGCTTCTGTCCCTCTTGTTAACCCATGAGCTGACCACCATACTACAGCTGCCAGTAGTGCAGTAACTTTTCCTGGACTTCCATTGCTCATGGCATTTTTATGAGCAATACATCACACAAGTAGTGACTTGAATTTAGATGTTGGTAATAAACAATCTTGCATGGGTGAAGATCAAGAATTTCACTTACTTTGATGGCCAGTCAAGCTACCAGTTTTGGTTAAGCCTGGACACCAACTGCTAGTGGTCTAGGCTGCAGTACAGACAGGTCAGTGGGGACATGCACAGATCTTGGAGCAGTGCCCATGGGCAGCAGTCTGCCTGCTCTGACCCTGTGCCTTATGGCCATTACACCACCCAAAAATAGAGAGTCATCAGCATAAAGCCAACACCGGGAAACCCAGATTCATTCCATTTGTGTATCTGGGGGAGAAAAAAATAGGATTGAATCTTCTTTAGAAAACTCAGCTCCTAAAATCTGTAGAAATAGATTTTTTCGGCAAAATGAAATCTGAGTAATGGTAATTATTTGTATGATTTTCACCCATGATTACATAAAATCCACACTGATTAAAGTACGAAGGCAGTTCAGCCATTTAAATGCCCGTGAAGTATAACAGGTTGATACAGCACAAAAGTGTTTCACATTTTGAAATGAGGTTACATCCCTTTTGCTCACACTTAGAATTCCTTCTTGCAGATATTATAATAAACAAATCTTGGTCTAGAAAATTAAGTGAAATTTGCCAAACATCTGAAGGCAAATTTAATTTCAGAATCGGGAAACTTCAGTCATAACGATAACTTGACTCTTTAAATACATTTCTGTGATATGCATGCATGTGCACTCTGTATTTATGGAGCTAGTACAATCAAAGCATTCCAGTAGATGGCAGTCAAGAATAAATAGCATCCCATAATGCTAATTCTCACTCTGCAGTATAAATGACCTCTTCCCTGTAACTCTCTGACCAGGTCTAAATATAAGCCATCTATCTAGAAGAAAGTAGTCAAAAGTTTGCTCACCAAATACACCTGGCTTGTAACTAAACTTGAGAAAAATCAATCACCCTGCTGACAAGCTGTAACTGGAAGATATGAGATCTGTCAGATAAATCACTGCATATTACACGCCTAGGTCTTGCTGCAGAAAGAGTAATAGCACTACTTGTCACCGAGTTCAAAAAAGCACGTGTACCGATCTTTCCAGTGTGCACATCATAGCTGAAGGCATGCACAGCGTATGCCAGGCTGTCGATGTGAAAGAAGGTCGTGTGGTCCAGGGACCAATCCAGACCATTGGAGATGTCCACCTGGCTTAATTGTTTCATTACCGAATGGTCAGGAAAAAGGGTATAGAGAGCACCCTGCCGCCTCGCCCGGACCCCCGGTGCGGTCTCTTCAGCCATCGTGCCTGAAATGCAAATGGGAAAGCTGGTTAGAAAGTAGAAGCTTGTTCCTCATGCTTGATCAAAAGTCTCCTCTAAGTGTTACCAAGATGTCCTAGGGAGAAAGGGACTAACTAGGTCCCATCAGGTTGATGAGGAGGAAAAGGAGCAGCTGTCTCCTGCAGAAGTGATCCTGGCCAACAAAAGGACAAGTTTCTCTGTTTCCATGAGGTTTACATCTTAGACACCAGGGACCCAAAAAGGAGTGCCACAAAACATCGGGGGCTGAGGTTTAACTCACAGCAAAAGCCAAGATATAGGCAAGCATCAGGTGTTCTTTTTGTTCTTGGTTTTCGTAGTCTGCTTTCATCATTTAAATGGGCTGTGACCTTAAAACACAGTTGCTGTAAATCACAGTTGTCTCAGAAGGAAGCAGGAAGTACCACAGTAGTGAGATTTTTTTTCCTTAATTAATTTATGCCTCAGTATTATGCCCATTATTTAGTTTCTGATTCTGTCTTCTCTGAAAAAGAGAGAGCTCTGCCACGACAGGTTGGGAAGCACCCAAGGGTGGCATTTATGCCTTCTTTTAACCGTGTCAGGCTGTCTCTGTTGGCCTCCCCTTTTAGAAAGACCTCATGAGCTTGTTTCACAATGCTTGGCCAAAACCTGTTGAAAGCATTAATCCACCGTGCAGAGCTGCGAAGGGGTGTGCAAAGCAGGATTTTCTCTCTTATTAAAGAATCACAGAATTGTCACAGTTGGAAAGGACCTCTGAGATCACTGAGTCTAACCACACACAAAAACACAACCCACACCCTACAATCTTGGCCACTAGAGCATGCCCTGAAGTGCCACATCACTCTTCCAGTAAAGTAATTCTTTCTGATATCTAATCTAAGCCTCCCCTGCTGCAACTTCAGACCATTTCCTCTGGTCCTGTCATTATTTACTTGGGAGAAGAGGCCAACACTCACCTCTCTACAACCTCCATTCAGGTAGTCGTAGAGGGCAATGAGGTCTCCCCTCAGCCTTCTCTTCTCCAAACTAACCGTGCCCAATTCCCTCAACCTCTCCTCATACAACTTGTTCTCTAGACCCCTCACCCTCTTTCTTGCCCTTAAGTGATGCATCAGCCCTCGAACAAAACCACGAGTCAAGCAAATTTCCTGATTTTTGGCAAATTTGAAGTAAGAAGAAAAATCTGGCTGGCAAAACAAACCCAGAGACATTTTTATGGCCATCAACCACTCTTCACTTCCAGCGTGGGATGCTGCGCTTGGCTCATCATTTACATGGGATGAGAAAAAGCACACAAGGATCCTGGCTGCATTGCAACCAGTGGCAAAAGTCCCTCTTGCCTTTAGGACGCTGGGTACCTCTCCTCACATCCCTGTTTCCCATGAGCTGGCTGGGGAGGTTGTACGTGGAAAGCCGCCAGCCACAGCTCATCTTCTACTCTAGGAACTGCATCCTCCTCTCTATCTCTGGAAACCTTCCCACCTGTGTAATCCCTTCACCAGCTTTTCACCTCCCATGTAGGTAGATGTTCGAAAACACCATCTGCAAGTAGAAAGGGAGCCTCTGTCCACATCTAGGTCAGAGAATGCAGGATCCCTTGTCCTCCTCCATAGGGCGGTGCCCAAGCAGAGTGTTCACAAAAGACCTCATGCTTGTGACAGAGGCTTTTGTGGGGAACTCAACAGAGGAATTGAGAACATGCCAAAAAAAAAAAGCACTATATAAAACGCATTGTAATTAGTCTCTTTGTGCCAGGGGAAATTTCTACCAGGAACTTACCAGCAAAAAACCTCCCCTTTGGATCCACTTTCCCATCATTGAACCTGTTGTTGGGTTTGTCCTGCTCGACCTCAAAGATGGTGGCGACTGCCTGAGTGTCCCAGTCCAGAAAGGCAAACCTGGTCCCCAGGGCGATGACGTAGCCCCCGCACTGCCGCAGTGCTACCGAGCCCACACGGGCATCTGCAGGTGAGAGATGGCAGAAGATGGCAGGGAGCTCCAGGACCATTAGGTAGCCTTACCCCTACCCCTCCCCACTTCACTGCAGGCATCTGGGCTTATTTTGGACATCCTTGACCCATGAGCAGCTGAGCTGATGCTAAGATCCTTCTCCCCTGGGACCATTACCACATCTCACCAGCTTTGTGTTCTCCAAATCTTTCCACTTTCTGGGCAGATACAGCCATTAGGACTGTGCCTTTTCCTCTGCAGGTCCCAAAGGAAACATGCCTTCCCATTGGAGCTTCACACGGGCAGCATATACATGGCCCTCTACACCTGAGCATGGACCCTTATGCTCACCTGGCTCAGGTCACACCACGCTCACCAACACATCATTGGAGGGCAGAGTGTGTGGCCCCATGGAAAGTACGGGAGACCACCATGCTAGGGGACTCCTACCAGGATGGATGGACAGGGGTGGACAGAGAAGACTCCTGGGATGAAATGGTGAATATAGACTCTTACCCACAGATACGCTCTGCACCTCGTTGGTGAGTGGGTTCCAGCGACAAACTTTCTGTGAGTTAATGTCCACGTAGACGAGTGCACCCTCCCTTTCTTCCCAGACAGGACACTCTCCCATCCTGTTCTTCTCCTTCACGACAGATTCAATTTTGATGGAGGAGGACATGGTCTGAGGGGAAGAGAGTTGATGACAGATTTAATGAAAAGCTCTTGTGTGGATTTTTCATGCTTACCATGCTTAAAAGCAGAGTTTGTAAATGACAAAGCCTTTTAGATCCCACATGATAGAGTAATTTAGGAGGTTCCTGTGACATTTCCATGGCCTCGTGGTTGGAACTGAGCTTAAAGTGCCAAGGCTTCTCCTTAGCAAACCTTTCTTAGGAGAGAGACTTGAAACTTCAGCTGATGATGAGGCACCTGCCTACAGGCAAGAGAGTGCTGGGGACACGGCCCTGAGCTGGGACCAAGATGTTGGGCGGGGTTCAGTGATCCCCCAGACCATGAGGAAGGAGCAGTGGGCAGCAGCACCAACAGGTCAGAAGCCTTTTTGTAGAAGAGCAAGGCTCTGCCTTATTAATGCAGATGCATTGACTTGCTCCATAGGAAGACATACACGCACCCATAACACCAACTGCAGTTTGCCACCGAGGCCGCTGCAGACCCAGTGCCTGTTCCCACAGAGAGTCAGTGTGAATATGCAAACCCTGGGGAAGGCTCTTGCCTTTGAAATCCTGCTGCTTTGTTTTCCCTCCAAGCGTTTCATCTTCATGAAGACTCATAGCCCCAGCCAGGGCTCCAACCCCTGCCACAGACTCCGAATTCCACCTTGTGCCAGGCTGTGGGCTGTAGTTACCCCAGTTGCTGCTCCAGGGGCAAAGCCATCTATGAAGCTCCCTCCCATCCCTGGCACATGCTCCTGCCAGAGAGTGTCCATACCCTGGCTGCTCCATCCCCTGTCCCCATTGCAGCGGGGTGCCCATGGGGACACTGGTGGCTACTCAGCCACCACCATGGCACAAGGTGCCCGATGCCACATGTTTCTGTTCAGAGCCCCCCTCCAAACCAGGTAAGCTCAGCCCCTGGGCCTCCCTTGCCCCTGCTCTCACAAAAGAAAGAGGCCAACTCACTGCCTAAATGTCCCCGCTCAGGGAGTCACCGCCACTGCTGCTGCACCTGCTGGCCTCAGCACATTTCTCTTCCACAGATCGGAGAGATATTTCTTGGGAGGCAGCCAGCCCCTGACACAGCACTGTTCCTGTGGATTACTGTCTTCAAGCAGGCATTGTTTCCTAGTAGGTGAGCTGGCGATAAGGTTTACAGATAATTAATTAGTACTAATGCACTTCGAAGTACTTGGGAAGAGCCAGTAATCACTGTGAGTGGAAAAAAGGGCTGGGGACCTGGGATCTTCCTGGCTTCCCAACTCCAGGCACGCACAGTGAGGAGTCACACAGCCAAGGTGGGGTCCAAACATCCCATTTATCAAACACATCCTTCTCCCTCCCAAGAAAAACGGCCACGAGAGGCCAGGCAGCGAGCTGCTCCGTGCAGGCAGACAGCATCAGTCTAAAGTGTAAATGAGGATACACGGCAAGACGCCAGTAAAACCTCCTAAAACCTGCTAAGCCCTGCTGGAGCTGGAGGAGTGGGTTTCTTTTGGGTTAAAGTTTTGTGCCATGTGGCAGCTGCCTTTGGGACCCAGAGCTTAGAGACACAACACTGGCTTTCTGGTGTTGTGGTTCAGAAACCACAGGGCTGCTCTTGCCCCCGTGGGAAGACAGGGTTGGGCAGCAGCCTGGCATCTGCACGGCTCCCACGGGGGCAGAAAGTTTCCAGTTCTGCAGTCAACAGTGGGTATTTGTCTCGTTGGTTGTTTCGTTGACCCAAACAAGCCTTTTTTAAAACCCTCCTCTTCCCACCAGCTCCCAGTTCACTCACTGCTCCTTCTCCAGCTTCTGCAACAACAAAACGGGGGCTTGGCAACTCAGCCATGGTGAAATACCGATTTCACAGACACCATCCCGCACGTCCCGGGAGGAGCACGCAATCACCCCATCGCCAGCTGTTTCACAAGGCAGGAGAGGAGCCAACCCTGCCTGCACCAGCTGCCCGATCACCCCTCTCGTGCCCCCGACCTGCCTTGTTCCAGGAAGCCTCAGCACAGTCTTCATCCCCCAGCAGCACCTCCAGTCTCAGCATCCATCCCCTCCATCAAAGAAACAGCTTCTGTGCCTTCCTTCCAACGGGTTTCAAACAGCTGAATATTTCGGTTCAAACTTCCCCCCTGTTTTTAAGAGGGCAACTAGAAGAGAAGATTTGTGCCTGCCTGGCTGAGATTTCACTAATTTTTACAAGAAAATGGAGGCTTTTAACAGAAAGGTTTATCCAACCCTGAGAGGTGGTGCTGCCCTCCGAAAGAGTTCCCACAAGCTGGCAGGGAAACACCCCCCCAAGTCTCCTTCACGCCTGGTGGTCCACCTCCTGCTGCACCCTCCCTGCCGGCACACCATGGAGCTTTGTGGCAGCAGGGTTTCACAGAATACAGCATCTCACAGGGAAAAATGAGGAAATTATCCCCAAAAGTCTTGTTGAAAACATCTCAGCTTCATCGCCCCCCAGGCATCCTGCCGCCTGGCACTTTTCTGTGCCGCCCTGCTTGCTGCAGCACTGACCCATCAGAGATGGAAAAAAAAGAGAATTCCAAGCAGAAAGCACCAAATCCTGCTGTATTCTCCCGCCAAAAATCCCCTGAGGATAAAAACTTCAGGTTCGCTCTATGTCTATATCCTCTCCAGCAACCACCACCTCCTGTGGTGGTTTAGCCTCCTGGATTCGTGCCTAAACCCCTCACAGGGAGCAGGCATCACCAAAACATTCCCCAAGTTGAACTGTTTAAAGCCATGAGAATTTGGAGATCGTAAGAAAAACTTCCTGGTAGGAATGAAAAGCTAATTTAAAAACATCCAGTCTGCTCTGCAAACTAAACCCTCCTTTTGGTAGAAATTTGAGAACAGCTTTTCTAATCCTCAGTCCCCTCTCCCCTTTCAAACAATCCAGACAAAAATTGATGGTTTCACTACTGCTAAGATACAGGTAAAATGCAAACTAATGATGGGGTCTTAGCAAGTTTCTTTGCTGTTTCTCTTCCCTCAAGCAAACACACATAATTTCATTTTTAACCTCAAGCTCGAGGCTCTGAAGAAGCAGGCAGAGAGCTGAAGCTTTTAACGTGCGTAGAGTGCAACAACCACCTGCATAACACTAAGGAATTTTAAGACTGCTTTTTCCCTCAGTCAGATAGCTGAAGAAATACACCAAACTGCTACCAAGCTGGAGGACACCCATGCAAAACTCTGCAGCTCATCACACCACCACACCTGCTGAAGAAACTATCGCAAGACCTGGGCTGGTGTCTCTTTTCCAGCGCTGGTCCAATGAAACCGGTTGCTGTTTTCCGCGGCGGCGATTAAAAATGT
The DNA here is from genome assembly GCA_013400375.1 of Thinocorus orbignyianus. Taxonomy (NCBI): domain Eukaryota; kingdom Metazoa; phylum Chordata; class Aves; order Ciconiiformes; family Thinocoridae; genus Thinocorus; species Thinocorus orbignyianus. The sequence goes on from VXBW01005383.1 coordinate 341,273, forward strand.
GCAATAGTTGATGTTATCTGTGGGGAGCAGGTAACCTTTCACAGTTTGTATTCAGTCAGCAGTCACATGAACCATGAGGCACGTCCCAAAGCCCTTCTGAATGGTCTGGTTCCCAGTGCCAGCAGCAGAACATGTGATGGGGAAAAATCTTTGCTCAGTGCTTTTCTCATGTCATGAGAGTAGGAGAGGGAAACTGTGATGTTGCACCATTTGGTTGCCCTGAGGGCTGGCCCAGTCTTCCCAAATTTAGAAGCAAATGATAGGGTCCTCCTTGGACACCAGCCATCAAAGGAGAAGAATTGACCCTTTGATCCCTCAGCTTTTATACTGAGCATGATGCGGATGGGATGGAATAGCCCTGTTGGTCAGTTTTGGGGCACCTGTCCTGTCCGCTCCTCCCTACAGGTGTGACCCCTCTACTCTTTTCTGCTTCACACCCTCCAGTGGAGCAAATAACAAAATTCCCTGACCTTGGTTGTTACAGCAATAATTATAAGCAAGGGCCTGTCTGCATACCATTCCTTGGTATAATCAAGTCTTATCACTGTGAGGGTGAACAGTTCTCTGAACAACATGCTGTTAATTTCAGAGTTTAGTTGGTTAGAAGAGGCCCAGTTAAGAAAGTAAAATGGTAAAACAGAAAATGGGTTCATTTTACCTCGAACCAGGACAACCTGGTTCAGTTGTTTCCTTCTGGTGACTTGACTGACTTCCCCGCCACAGGCTGCGGCAAAGTAAAACCAAGTCAGGCAGAAGGTTGAAGCTTTTCCTCACCACAACTTAAAAAAAACAAAGGGCGTGCTGCATTCCTGGCGAGCAACTGGGATGCTGGATCATCAGCAGCGCTGGGCAGGACAGCAGCCGGGAAAACGCTACAGAACACATCTCTCTCACTTTTTTGGGTGGCTGCAACTCCTCTGCAGATGCCCTCACTGCATTTTGCACCATCTCTTACTCCTGCCTCGCTGTCTTCTGGACTACCAGCGCCAGTATTGCATCTCCCACCCTCAGCACACCATTTCAACATCCTACATGCCTTCCTTCCCAGAGGAGACACATCTCAAAGGCTTTGTGGACACTGTCAGCAAGTGGTGCATCCCCGCAGTAGCAGGTGCACGTATTTGTTGCCAACCAGCCAGCTAATCTGATCATTATTTCCACCATGGAAGGAGCCTGCCCCTGCCACACACTTCATTTCTAACCCTGCTGGCTTGCAAAGCAAAAGTTTAAAGTGAAGTTGGCCGAAGGTGGCCATGAACCCCTGTACCTCTGGCTGATGCAGCGTCTCCTTCTGGGGTGGCTTCTCCTCTCCTTTCCCGCCGCTTTGGTCTCTCCTCTGATGCAACTCTTCCTGCTTCTTTTTATAGTCCCTAGTTTTTATCAACATAGCGTAAGTTGGGAGAGCGTATCAAGGCATTAGCACACCACAAAGATTAACGTGGCATTTAAATAATTGTGTTTGTCTTCTGTTACCTACAGGCATGTGCTCAGACAATAGCTCCGAATTTGTCAGCGCAGCTTTGCAAATATTTAGTAAATCCATCACTCCCCGCTTTTTTTCGCAACTCCTCAAATTACACTCGTGTTGCTTATTCCCCTCAAGGGTCCACCCCAGCTTTCATTACGCTCGAAATTCAGCTTTGCGTGTAATTTGACTGTCCTGATCTCTTAAAAGTCATTCTTCCCCTAGACAGAGTCATCTTCTCCCTCTGGGATACGACGACGGGCATGGCTAGATTTAATGAAGACACAGTTATTAAAACCCCCAGGCAGGCACAGGTGTAGCTACTCACCCCGGCGATAACCCACTCCACGGTGTTGTCCTAAAGCAAAGCCAAGGTTTATCTTCTCCCGGCTTCACCCTTTTGTAGGAAGGGCCTGGTCCCTCCGCGGAGCTTGAGATGGGAAACACAGGAGCTCCCCGGGCAGTCAGTGCCGCCTGCTTTTATTCCTGCAGAGCTATTTTGCCAGCAGAGGATTACCCGAGTTGTCTCTAGCTTGGCTGGGGATAAATACGCTTCGCCTATGACTATAGATTTTGGTCACGAGGGCGAAGAAACCCTTCAAGGCACAGCAGCTGCTCCTCCTGATACAGCCCTCCCTGTCACCAGGCTCTTGCTCAACCCTAATTGGAATCAGCGCGAGTCTTTGATCAAAGAGGTGAGCCCCGTTAATAAGCGAGGGATTAAACAAGAAGTCAGGAAGCCTTTCCTAATCGAGGGAACCAGCAACCGCTCCGCTCCAGTTTGCCGGATCCAGCGCTCCGTCATGGGACTGGAGTCAGAACAGGCCGGCAGCACCTGTCTGGGTTCCTCGGGGCCGGGGCATGGGAAGCACCCACAGCCTCTGCCCCTCGCCGGGGGCTGCGGCGAGGTGCCCGCCCTCCCGGGCATTTCGGTAATATTAACAACACAACTCTCCCGGCAGAGGTGGCTCGTCCTGCTCATGTGATGCCTGTGAAACCAGCATGACGAAGCCCAGGAAGTGATCTTACAGAAAGGGGAGGTGGCATTTAGTTGTAAAATCTCTCAAGAAGCTCATTTCACCCACTCCCACTCACAGACACACATGCCCCAGATGTCTGCCCAGGCCACCCACGCACAGCAGGGAGAATGAGGGGCTCCATCAGCCACATCCTCCCTGTGTCTCCTGTGTGACTCTTGGGCAATGGTGACAAATTCATCCTTGACCATCTCTTTTGTGCCCACATGAGCTGCTGCTGTTCCTTTTCTAGCACAGCAACAATAAACAAGGATTGCCAGGTGCCCCGTGTTGTGCTGGCAAACCCCCTACTGCCCACTGCGGTATGGTGAGGGGCAGGGGGGCACAGGTACAAAACCTCATGGTGCAGGAACCTCTGCAACGTGACACAGCGATGGCAGAGGGAGCTTGTTTGTGTCTATGCCAACTGATTTTCTGATGCATCTCTAAATGTCCATCGGCGATCAGACACAGCATGGTCCCTGAGCTGCAGTTATCACCCGGTTCATGACTTCACCAAGATCAGAGCCCTAAATTTGCCACATTCACCATCTTCCTCAACCCTAAACTTTCCCTCTACCCTGCTGTGACATCACTTTGTGGCACATAAAGCAACTGAAGGGCAGTGGATACTCAAAGAACAAGCCTCACCTCCCTTCAATGCCTCACACTCATCTGTCCTGAAGTGGGACTGCTTAAACCTCCTGTTTTCCAGCTGCCAAGACATTTGCTTGCATGCTCAAAAGAAGGAAAAAGGCCCCTTGTTTCAAAGCACCACTGAGGACTCAGTGTGGACCAGGCAGCAACACCATCACCCAGTACACACCCAGTGGGGGGGACAGCAGACACAAGCAGATCAAGCAGAGAGATATTAACTCCAGCAGACTTGCAGAGAGTTGCACTGGAAAACCATGGCACCATGATGCACCGATTCTTGGAGCTACCTGCAGAGAAACGGCACAGCCAAAGGCTCTCGTGACAGCTGGTGGGTTATAGAATGGTTTGGGTTGGAAGGGACCTTAAAGGTCATCGTGTTCCAACCCCTCTGCCATGGGCAGGGACACCTCCCACCAGAGCAGGTTGCTCAAAGCCCCATCCAGCCTGGCCTTCAACACTTCCAGGGATGGGGCATCAACAACTTCTTGGGCAACCTGTTCCAGTGCCTCACCACCCTCACAGGAAAGAATTTCTTCCTAATACCTTATCTAAATCACCCCTCTTCCAGTTTAAAACCATCACCCCTCATCCTCACACAGCAGGTGCACAAACACGGGAACAAGAAACACGCCAACAGCAAAACCTGCAGTTTACAAACCACCAGAGCTACACCACAACTGTAACAGCACACACAGGCCTGAAGTTACCAGCAGAAAAGAGATCCAGTGAATAACTCTGCCATTCACAACAGGCATTGCCCAAAAAATCACAATAAAACTTCCCTTCCCTGCACATTTGTAGGAGCATGGGCCATCGGGGCACGCAGGCCCCTCGGGCTGCTTTGGGAGAGCTGGGTTCCGCAGGAGGTACATTCAGGTGGGGATTTCTTTTAAACACTGGTGACCAAGAATGCCTGATACTGTTCTGTCACCACAGATCTCCCCACAACAGGTCGAGATCTTCAGAAGATGAACAAAGATACGATTCTTGATCCCAGAAGTCTGGGTTTATATTTAACAAAACGAGTGACATAATGATGACACGCGGCGGGGAGAGATGACGCTCAGTTCCAGCCATAGTTACAGAGTTTAAAGGGGGGGAAAAAAAGATCATTTTAAAAATACTCCATGTATTTAAGCACAACCACACCTGAGGCCTTAAAAATGTCATGTAAAAAGGAAGCTGCAGACCCACGCCAAAAGGTATTAATGTGTCAGTTGTCAAGAACATCATGGGACAAATGAAGCTCCAGTTAAAGCAGCACTAAGACCACAAATGGCTTTTTGATGAGGAACTTTGACGATATGTAAAAGAGACACTACAGGCAGTTTAATCAATAAATCAACATAGCGTGAGTTGCAAATGAGACGGGAGAATAAACAATAAAAATAAAATCTATTAAAACATTATTTAATCATAAAAGAAGTTACAATATTCAGTAGTTCATTTGAGAATCTTTTTAGCACATCAGAAAAAACCACCGTGAGACATTTAAAGTTATAAAGTTTAAAGGGGGGGGGAAATCAGTTTTAAAATACTCCATGTATTTCAGTAATTTTTCACTCTTTCCTGATGAGGTACCATATTTGTTTTATGGTTCCAAAGCAAAAGATCCTGATCACCACAATAAGACCTTCTGACTTGTCTTGCTTATCTCAGTTCCCTCTGATCCGTTTTGAAAAGCGTGCGATTAACCTGCAAATGCATACGGTGGAACTCCTTTCACCCCCAGTCCAGTTATCTAGAAAAAAAAAAAAGAGAAGGAAAAAAAAAAGACAAAATATTTAACTACGATAATTCACCACTCTCAGCCATTTTTTTCCTTTTCCACTCAGATATGATTTAATGCAGGAAAGGACTGTGTCCTCCAACCTGACATCCTACTGTATTTTGTACACAGCAGCTCAACACAGCCAGGAACTTCAAGCACTGCTCTTTCTCTAAAGCTCAGGAATGGCAGGCCAGAGTCCATTCCCAAAATGGACTCTTACATACTACTAAACCCTAAGCCTTAATTCCACAGTTCACAATGTAACCTTTGGAATACAAATGGAAGAGCAGGGCTTTAGAAAAAGCCCAAGGTGAGAAATTTTTCAAGAAGTAATTTACTTCTAACTAACTAGAAAGCAAATAAAAGCAGATGCTTTTATCTGCCATTGATTAAGATACAGAGGTATTTACGCATTCTTTCCACAACATAGAAAACCTGGAACTGTGTCGGGAGGGGGAGCTGTAGAAAGAGCTGACAGTATTGAAAACTTGCAGCATTTCAACAGGTTTTCAACTCAAAAGTATTTTTAAACTTTTAAATACATTCGACTTTCTCATCCTGCAACAGGAACCAAAAATATGAACAGTAGCTTCACATATAACAAACACTTAACATAAGTGTTCAAGGCCGGGCTGGATGGGGGTTTGAGCTCCCTGATCTGGTGGGAGGTGTCCCTGCCCATGGCAGGGGGATTGGAACTTGATCTTTAAGCTAACCCTTCCAACCCTAACCATTCTATGATCCTATGATATATGGTTGATTTCCTAACAACCTCTGTTTTCCTGCTTCCCACCACTCCAGCTGCTCTGCTATCTGAATGCAGGAGGGAAAAAATGCCCCTCTAAAATGAATGAAAAAGAATTATTCACCTTGAAAACCCCACCAGCCTGTGGCTGCCGTGAGAGCCACTCCTTATCCATCCCATCACGGGCAGAAGTCACATACATCTCTGAATAATCCTTCCCGCCAAAACAGCAGGAAGTTGTCTTGTCAACTGGAAGTTTCACCGTCTGGAGTCTTTTTCCTGGAGAAAAAAAACACACATGTTGTTTCCTGGTAGTCTACTTACAACAAGAAATTTAAACAAATTATTGCAAATAAATAACCGCCGCGGAGCCAGGCGTCCCACAAAAGTAGGTACCAGGGCAGGGGGAGGTCTCATGCCGAGTTTCAGCATACGGATGAGCATCGTGACAGGAAGAAAAGGAAGCAGGCTGCTGTATAAACCACACTGCTGATGATGTATCTTTTGACAAGTTTCAGTCTCAGTTATCACAAACAAATCCTACCCCCGATCCCAGCCCGCTGGCTAATTAAATGCTAACATCCACAGCGCAGACATCTGTATCTGAGCTCATCATCTAGGCTGCCCATGCAGTTGATGGAAATGGGACATAATTCCTCCCCAAAACAGGTCACACGAACACACCCCAGACCTGCTGACTTTCCTGCTTTCAATTACAAAGGAAGACTGGAGTGAGCAGACTTCGTCCAGCTCTCCTGAGGCATACCTCGTGCTACACCTCTGCTGCCTGGGGTTAAGGAAGATTAATTCCTGGAAGTTTTTCCTGAAATGTCAACAGCCTTTCAAATGAAGCTGGCATAAAATAGGGATCATGGGACATGTCTGAAGTTTAAAAGAAACTTAAGAGCTGCCATAAATAACATTACACATCTATTATACCAACAAATAGGTACCATCTGAATGACAGTAGTAAACAGATTGTCTTCAGTCTTAACCAGAAGACTGTTGAGACACCTTACAACACATTTTTATAAAATTCTTCCTAATTCTGAGCATTAAGTGCTTATACCCACCTTGCCTATTTTATCTAGCAACAGTCAAATCTCTCTTTCTGGAAATAGGTTGAAGCACACGAATCTCCTTACAGAACATGTGATTTCCCTGACCCCTCAATTGCATGTGTGAAGGGCTTGGTCCCCTCCAGTAACTAACTGTTGAGAGATGTGACTCCGTGTTGCAATAGCAGGAGAGTAACTGTGATGTTGGGAATTCTACAAGGAGAAAGAAAAAGCAGAAAGTTTGGCCCACTTAACACCTGTGAGAAGTTTTTGGTCAACTTCAAAGTGGGGCACTATTCTCCAGGAGGTGCTTATCAAAGCAAGCACCTGTCTTCCCTTTCATGTGCTCCAAGACCTTTTCCCTCACCCACCAGGCTCTGCTTTATACCCTCGCTGCACAGCAATGACAAAAGCACAGACGAAATGGCTTCACCTGTACCACAGCACTAAGGGAGGCACAGGCACAGCCACCGGCACAGGCAAAAGTAGAGCCACGTTTTTAAGCCCGTGGTGCAGTGCTGGCACAATTTTCACCCACCTAGTTGGGTATGCTCCTCCCCAGACAGTCTGGGGGCTCTTCTGGTGTGGGAAGACATCCTGGCCGTGCAAAATAAGCTACAATGTGCACTATGGTACAAGACTAAAGGAACAGGTTGCCCAGAGAAGCTGTGGATGTCCCGTCCCTGGGAGGGTTCAAGGCCAGGCTGGATGGGGCTTTGAGCAACCTGCTCCAGTGGGAGGTGTCCCTGCCCATGGCAGGGGGGTTGGAACTCCATGATCTTTAAGGTCCCTTCCAACTCTAACCATTCTATGATTCTATGAAATTTCTGGTTTATGTGCTACTATGTATATAATCAATATATCCAGAATACAGGACTGAGAGAAAACTGTCTTTGTTTCTCCAAAAACCCAGACATGAGGGCTGGATACTTTTAAACTGTCTTTTAACCCCAAACTAAATAAAAAAAACAGCAAGTGCGCAGTGGTCAAAGAGCCTCTTGTATGCAACAGCCAGGGAAGTTTCAGCATTCTGGGACTCCTGATGCAATACAAGCTTATTTGGAACACCTTTTAACCCACAATGACCAAAGTGAAAATCAAAATGAAAAAAAAAACCCCAAACAAACAAAAATAAAAATCAGTCTAACGACATTTAGATTGTCACAGATTATTTGCATGTCTGGTTACCTGTTACATCCCTAAGAAGAGCAGATTTTTCAAACTATCTAGAAAATTGGGAGAGAAATCCTGTCTGTTGCCTGGGAGTGACAAGGACCAAGGAGTCCCAAGACAACACTCCTGCCAACTGGCTCTAGTAGAACTTTGTGGTTATCCAGTCAGCTGGCAGAGGAAGGATTACATGGCTACAGGGTGGCTTATAAAATGCTCCAGAGGCCACCCAAGAAATTGGTTGACACCAAGTCTGGGAGAAAAATAAGGGGGAAGGGCATTCAAAGGCAAAAACCATGGGCTGCAGGAGAAGAGGCATGCGCTCCAGGGACAAGAGGAGACCATGACTGCACTTGCAGAGTGGTCTCAACAGGTAACAGCCTGGAAGATACTGTTTACAAAGCTCTAAGATCACCACCATCTTCCTGGAGATGCAAGAAAATCAGCACCTGGATGCTTTGAAATCCACCTGAAATATTCATCTATGTTTGGTATCTGTAGAAGTAAGAAACTTAGCAGATCTTTTAGACCCTGTACAATCAAAAGATACAAAACACACTCATTACAACGAACTGTAAAATACTTAAATCCTAATTAAAAGACATGATTGCATAAAACCCACAGGTCCCCAAGTGACCAGAAGGTATGAGAAGATTTGGCAGTGCCTAAGTCAGACACGCCTTTTGCAAACCCAGTGGGATCAGTCATCACAACCTTTCCCTGAACCTAAAGGCAGCAGCTACTTCGGCTAAAGAAGCCTAGACCTGAAAAGCTGCTACATTCTGAACCTCAAAATCTGCACTGAGAAAAGATGCCAAACAAACAAGTTGCCTCACCCATCTCCCTAAAAACGCGGTCCAAGCTTTGCTGCTGGTGAAACCTGAAAACCCCTCACACGCTTTAGATAAACTCTTTATCTGTGGATGTATCTGGAACTGGCTGACAGTCATTCAAGCCACACCGAATAGCTATTGTGCATTCAAAACCAGACTTCTGTGGCATTATCTTCAAACCTGTCTGGATCATCTCCCTGAACAGTTACAATTCACTCAGAGTTCAGAAAAATCATGGATTTTTGATATTAGTTTAAAATGGTAGCACAGAGAGGGTGTGTAAGCATGAGACGTTCACAAAGAAAGTGGCTCTTTTTGACATGGACACTTAACCTGTGAAAATTCTTGCTGCAGTTCGCTGTAGGTGCTGGGAGTTTTACCTGGGCAAGGGGAGAAATCCACTGGCAGCTACTGATACCTCAAAATCACATCCAGCTCTGAAAGAACCAGAGCTGGGCATAGCTGGAGGTTGGAAATGCATTGAGGATCTGTACTCTGCGTTCCCAGTGCTTCCAGCCTCCCTATGCATCTGCTTATGGAAGTTATTCCCATTAGCTTTCACTTAAGAAAACATCTCCAAAAGGAAGGAGGAAAGGAAAAACAGGTGAAAAAAAGGAACAGGGTGAAGGCCAGGGAGGAAAGCAGTAGAAACAGCCAACCAGATAGAAAAAATGGTAGACTCCACCGCTCCAGGAGGGTATCCAAAGGGCTCATGGAGGCTAGTAAGTGCTCTGCCCACAAAACAAGGGGACACATGGGACCCAAAATGGGCCCCAGAACTGCTGGGATCTCCCTCCTCCTAGGGTTGGGGTACAGACCCTGCATGAACAGGAGGAGGTCCAACAGGTCAGCAAGACCTTGGATGGGTACAAAGCAAAAGTTGATGTGAAAAGCGCAGCTTGAGACTCAAGTAAGAGGTTCCAACAGAGTCAGAAGAGAAGCTGCAACCTGACCCACCTGGTGCACGTGCGTGCCAGGGTCTGCTCCGTGCTGCGGAGGAGGCATGTCTCAAGGGACACTGCCACCCCTCGATCTGCAGCCCCACAAAGCCCCTGTACTTCTGTTAGGGCTGGACACATGTTCAAGAGACCCCAGATGCAACCCAGTGCAGCTGCTCCTGTGCTGCATTATGGAAACCTGTTGCTCTGTCTGGGATCTGCCAAAAATGCTCCCCCATTCTCACCCACTGGTTCCTTGCAGACAGTTTGTTTCAGTCTCCCCAAAGTGCTTTACATGTGGTTTTTTTTTTACCCAGACTAATTCGTGCTTGGCAGACCACCAAAGTCCAAATGAGAGCAGCAATGAAGGACAGGCTCAGACAATGGGCACACCCAAGATGTTATTGTGGGAATGATAAAATCCTGTGGGATTCATTAAATATTTTTTATTATTTCAATTGCAAAATTTACCTCATAAATAATTTCCAACAACAACAAAAAAATGTTGCTGGTATCAGTGTCATGTGAGACTTGTACTTAACCTCAGTAGGCTGCCCAAAATAATACACTACACTGAAGAAAAAAGACAAAAAAATGGATTAAGTCATCTCTGCCATTTCATGGTTTATTCATTTTTTTCCACATCATTTATCAATAAAGTAAACACTGATTTTAAGTTTGGAGGATGCAAGAGGACACTAACTCAAACAATTTGCGAGTATGATGGTAATCTCCTCAGCAGCTTTACCTTTTCCAACACAACAAAGGAGACTTATTTACCAAGCTAACTTTTGAAAGCAAGGACATATAATTGTTTTGTTTTGTTTTGCTTTAAAAAGTGATGATTTAAAAAGAACTGACATATCATTTCTGTGAGGGGAAAATGCCCCCCGACTCATTCTTTGCTTTTGTTTCTTCTTCCCTTTTTTCAAAGACAGAATTCCGATCCCCTCTTTGCAAGAACTTACCTGTCTCAGGGTCAAGACGAATCACTCTCCCACCATCATAACAAGCTACCCAGAGTTTGCCTTCTGTATCAATGCACATCCCATCAGGAATGCTTTCCTCTTTTTCTAGCCTGTATATACTCCTACGGTTGCCTGCAGGGTAGACAAACCACAACAAAACGAAGTGAGACAGTTAAAATTTTTATCAGTCACAGCCCAGCAGAGTTATTATTCACACTATTATTTTCAAAAGCTGTGATGAAGTCCTGAGTTTTTGGTACAAAAGAAATAGATCACCTCTGCTGCACTGTTTGCTTTCTGAAACAGTTGTTTCTCAGTGTGAAAGCCTGTAGATCAATTTATATCCATTGAAAGTACAGCTCTTTTTTTCTGGTGTCCTTTCCTAGTGCACCATTCATGGTCTTTATTTACAATATTACATAAATAACTGAATAAATTAATGTTATATGTACATATATCTCCAGAAAATTAATTATTTGTTCTAAAAACAGACCGGTTCATTTCAAGTACGGGTCACTTCCAGCCACAGAACTGGAGACTTTTCAAACAGATTGCTGGAACGTGCCAATAATCACTGTTCCAACACAAAACTGACCTTCAGATACATGAGCTGAGAGTTTATACAAACACAGAGTTAGGAAACGCACCAACTTCAAAGGCACGCTGTCAGCCTTAAAACAAACAAATTTATCTGAACATTTATCCACTGTTATTAGAGAAAACTGAAACCAACTTTCCAACCTTGTTTATTTTATGCTCTGACAACTTCAGTGTTTCTCATATGTAGTAATATTTTTAATGAGTTTCCTTTGTGCTCCTGGGGATTGTCAGATTGCCCACAGAAAGAGAGCAAGCCAGCGTGGGTGAGAGAGACAGAGAACCACCCTATTTCCTACAGAAAAATTCAATTGTAGCCCATAGCAGAGACACTGGGACAAGATGCTACACCTAAAAATACTTTAAATTCACAGTTTTTAAACCAAATATGAAATTGACTGGGTTCTTTTAAAGCTAAATACTGCAGTCTGTGTACTCAAAAGCAAATTATTAGTCCAAGTCACTGGAATTCTTCTTTTGCCCCGGCTTGTAGAAGCCCTTAAGGGCTTGTTTTGTTCCGTTTTAAATAAATGAAGAAAAATTTTGAGTGACTGCTTTCGAGCTGTTGCTTAACTCTGTCTGCAGAATCTCCATCTAATAAGAGCTTATGTTCTAAAAAACAAAACAGGGAAAAAAATAAATCAAGAGAAGCTAGCAGAAGTTTTGCACAAGACTACAAGCCTTCTGTTACTTTGTCTATGCTGTCAGTAATAAGAAACCACAGAAATCCAGCCATACAAGAAACACTTAGCCCTTTTTATACAGGAAGATCAGACATGCATTGTCTTTAGTAACACCGGTCCAGATTACTATCCCAAAATTCACCACACAATTTAAATACTTCATAACATTACCAAGAGCCTCTGATTAGTTTGAGCTGGGAGCCTGTGCAGGCCCAGATGGATGTTAACGTGGCTCCTGTTGTTTTGTTCTAAAGAGGTTTATGAAGAAGAGCTCCCAAAGGTCTGATCATGTCTGCAGGATAATCAGAATGGAAACAAACACCGTGATCTTTAGGCACAAACGATTATTTTAGAACACAACAATTCATACCAATTTTTCCAGTTTGGAGGTCGTAATCAAAGGCATCCACTGAGTAGGACAGACTGTCGATGTAAAAGAAGGTTCTGTGATCCAGCGACCAGTCTAGCCCATTAGAAATGTCCACCTGATCAAAGTGCTTCACCACCGAGAGATCGGAGAAGAGCGTATACAGAGAGCCCTGGTGTCTTTCCAGCACAGCTGGTCGAATCTCCTCAGCCATCGTACCTGTGCAGAGCCAAAGAGGAAAGAAAAATCAGATTCAGAGAAAATGGGTTCTCCTCCAGCTTTGGTGGCAGCCCCTCACTATCACGATGACCACACTGCCAGCATAGATGGGAGCAGTGTGGAGTCTTCAGAAATTCAGGGAAGAAGCCAAGTTCAGAAGTGCTTGCTTTCAGCACAAAGATGACAAAACACAGCCCTTGGGGTTTTTTTGTTGAACTGTGACAGAAGTAGTGCACAGCGTGATTTCTGCTAAACATCTTATTCAGCCACTCAAATACTAAGAAAGCTGCGCAGCATTTAATTTCCCACAAATCTTGATGTCTTGTAAAGCAGTGAGACTGGAAAACAATTTCTTTCTCCTCCCTCAGAAGAAGTCTTACTAAAGCCTTTTCAAAAACAAATCTCATCACTGTGGCTTGAAGTTGGCAGCTGAGACTGGTTCTTGAGAGGCTCAGTAAAAGTAAGTTAAGGTAAGCCTGGAGACACAACCACAGGGCAGATGCACAGAATGGCATTTTAAAACCCAGAAGGGCAGGATCACAGGACAGTTGAGGCTGCAGGACACTTCTAGAGATCATCGGGACCCACTCTCTGCTCAGACCAGGGTCAGCCACTGCAGGTTGCTCAGGGTAGCATTGTGTATTGAAGATCTCCATGGATGGAGACTCCATAGCCCTTTTAGACAACCTGTTCTCATCCTCAGAAAAAGAGCTTTCTTATGCTTAAACAGAATTTCCTGAATTTCAGATTGTGCTCACTGCCTGTGGTCCTGTCACCAGGCACCACTGAGCAGACCCTGGCTCTGTCTTCTTTGCTTCACCCCCACCAGGTACTTACACACACAGATAAGATCCCCCTGAGCCTTTTCCAGACTCAACAGTGACATAACTTTCAGAAATACCATCTATAAATTCTGACTTATGAAGAACAAACTCCACAGTATTATAAATTTCTAGCTGGAAAAGTACTTTCTACTGGTACTCTACCAGTATCCAAAACAAGCATGCCACCAGGGAGGAGACAAGGCCAGTGTCTTTAACTAAGCAAGCTCTGAATAGTGGCTGAGGCTATTTTTAAAATAAGCTCTTTTAAAAAAAATAGTACTGATAAAATGGCATCCAGGTGATACAAGCAGATTTGTAAGTGGGATTAAGCTCTGTTTGAAGACAACAACAACAAAAAAAAAACAAAACCAAACCATCAAACATTTTCTGCATCTACAACTGATTGCTGCGTGTCGTCACAAAAACCTCGCTGAGCAGCAGAAGGAAGAAACCACCTGCAGCATACCTGCAAAATACCTCCCTGCAGGATCCACCTTCCCATCATTGAATCGGTTGTTTGGCTTATCCTTGTCCACGTGAGTAATGGTGGTTACCAGCTGCTCTTTCCATTTCAAAGCCGCAAACCTGGTTCCCAGGGTGATGACATAATCCCCAGATTTCCGGAGAGCCACGGAACTCACAGGAGCATCTAGAAGCAGGATGAAATGAAAAACGGGTTATGCTGTGGGAAGACACTTTTGCCCACCTTAGACCCAGAAGCAGTCACATTGAACTCAGTGAAACCATAGGCAAGAGACACAAACTACTTTTCTACCAACAAACCTGATGTTTAAATACATAGAAATAGATTCTTTCATGCAAAAACGATACACTTAATGCATACAGAAAGTGGCTATGAAGAGAATCACCAGTTTGGGGTACATAAACTCAGGGAGTTTATGCTCCCAGGAGCAATAATCATTATCAGCACCTGGTTCTGCTAGATACTTTAAAAAATGCATAAAAAGAGAGATAGATACAGGCATATGTACTTTCTATGGCAGGTTATTGTGTGTGTTTCCCCTCATCCCCAGGCAAAATATCGATTGCCACAAGAGCTCCGGAGCAACTGTGTTTGTTTAGCCCAGCTCCTACGTAAATCAACCCTGCACGGCCGTTCAGTCATCACTCATGGAGACAGGGACTAGGACAGGTCACACTGGGCAGGAGAGCCACTGCACTGCATCACACTGCCATGCAGTTCAGACGTGTCTCCAGCAGCACCAAAGACACACCAAGTAGTGGCAGAGCTCTCCCCAAGAGTTAAAGCAAAACAGAAAATTAGTACATGCTCCATGGTTAGTTTATACTCATTTGAGTTACTATGCAGTAAAACCTCAATTGCAGGTTATTATAAAGGAATTAGTAAAAAAAAAAACAGAGAAATGAGTGTGAAGATACCACTTCTATAAAAGTCTGCAGTAAGATACACTATAAGGAATAATAACTTTAAGCAGAGCAATAAAATCTGGGGCAATATACATGGGACTAATGGCCAACTTCCTAATTTAAAAATAAAACATTTCTTGTATTTATAGCTTTGCAGAGGCATAATTAGCTAAGTTTCACACACACTTATAACCGCTGCTACCACTGCCAAGAGGAGCTGCTCACGCCTGGCTCAGGACGCCTCTTCCCTCTGCAGCCACTTCAGCGGTACCACCGTGCCAGAAATCCAAATGCTGTTCCCCCCAACGCTTGAGTTGCACACCTGACTGCAAGCTCAACTCGAGCAACCCCTTCACCTAGAGATATGCATGACTGCACTGGTAGTGGTGTGGGATCATCTACACTGGGCAAGTAGATGACACTTCTTCCAGTGCCAGTACACAGAGGCCGAGCGGTGCGTGGCACCCACCAAAGTCCTGACTGCTGGTAACCACGCCAATGAAAGCACTTTTCCACCTGGCAAGAGCGGCTTTGCTGGCAGAGTCTGGGAAGGCAACTCTCTGCTCTTTCAGCTAAACAACTAGGGGACCATGGTCCACAGCCCTTCCATGACAGGCAGCCCCCAGGGCCCCCCTCTCCCTCCCACCCTGCAAGCCTGTATCCCCCTGCCTGCCTGTCCCTAGAGGCATCAGCCCCCCAGGTACCACCACAGCCACAAGAACTGCCCCATACCTTCCTGACAAAGCACCCCAGGAGAAAGAGGTGCATCAGGCTAGCGAGAGGGACACAGCCATCTCTACTGCTCACTGCACAGCAGGCTGCATTAGCCCTCATGCCTGGCTCAGTCCACAGCCACCCTGGAGAGCTTTGCTAAGCAGTATCCACAGGAATGGATTTATTTGCAACACTATTTTATGCCAAACAGAACACTGACCATAAGGTCTCTGCCCCCAGGCACAGTTATGCAAGCAGTGGTGATTTCCCTGTGGAGTTGAAAAGAGCATTTGAAGTCGTTGCTACGTGTGGGGTGGTTGTAATTCTCTGTAAGCTTCAGTAATGAGTCATTTCTCTCTCGGTTTCCACTTTGGACATCAACCTGCTACTTTGATCACATGGCACTCTCTGAATGTTTGGGGTTTTTTTAGTCTTTTAATTATGGTATTCCCAAAGGCACGGCTATTAATTATAACTATTTTATTTCTAAACAAAGGAAACAGAAGGAGGTCTAAATAAATTTTAAAAAGTAGCTACTTCAGCTCTTCCTTCCACATCTCCAGGCCACACATGAAAGACTGGACTTTAGTGAGTAGGTCCAAGCTTGGGGGAAAGGCAGGGAGAAGAATGCTCCCTCAGCTAAGGCAAGAGGAGATAAGCAAAATATGTTAGGGGAGCAATGCTTCCAAAATTAGTATCGAGCCTTCTCTCATCTTAAAACTGGTAACTACAGTGATTTGGAGAGCAGATAAGCCCAGATCAATTTATTGTGAATAATGTGAACAGCTTACGGGTGGGAAAAAGCAAATGGTTTTTAACAAGTGTTACTGAATGTGAGAAGGTAATAAATACAAGTACTTAAGCCACTTAAGGAGCTGTCTCCAGACAAATATTTACACTATCACATCCAGAAGTAAATCTGCAACCCTTTCTTTATTGGAGTTTGCACAACTACTGCGACTGTAGCTAGTGATGCTGTCACTTCAAAAAGATACCACCTTCTTAGATGGTTATGGGAAATTTTCTTGTAATAAAGACAGACATCAACACCAGAAAAGGAGGGTCTTGGTGACCCTTACATCTCTGGGACAAAGAGGGAGCGGAAGAGAGCAGGTTATGAACAATCTACGGGAAAGAGAAGTAGATCAAATGTAGTCCAATCACACAAAATCGTAAGAAGGGTCCTCAGGACTAAGCCTGGGAAGTTACTGTATTTAGTTTCTGCATGCAGCATGAAGCCTCAGTGTCCCAGTGTCCTGGCCTGGGAACGCCAGGTTTTAGAGAGAGGTCTCCTTGCACCAGAATATGAGCCTGTGAGAAACAGGTTTAAAGTTTTGCTTCAGCTACGTTGTATCCCTTGGCCAGGATATACATTCTGAAAGGGGCCTAGAGATAGTAGAGCCTCATGGACTGGCCTTTCCTGATAAATCACCAATATCCTTGTGCTACTGAATACTATGTTTGGTCAGCAGAATGCTATCTGGGGAAAGAAAACAAAGGGGGGAGGGAAAGCAACTTTTAAAACAGGAACTTAAAGAATAGGGGAGTATCACTAAGGCCGAAGACAACCAGGATTGGACA
>VXBW01005383.1:363799-437586 GCA_013400375.1 Thinocorus orbignyianus
CCTTCCCTCCAGCGTGTCAACCGCGCCACCGAGCTTGGTGTCATCAGCAGACTTGCTGAGGGTGCACTCTATCCTACTGTCCATGTCTCCGACAAATGATGATGGGCACACCACCAAAACAAACAAAAAATCCCACCCCAACAAGCAACAGGCAAGATAGAAATGTAAGATCAGTCAGTGCAGTCAGTTGGCTGGGAAGCAAGCGTTGGCACTGCCATGCACTTGCTTCCAGCCAGGTATGGTTCTTGGAATCGACTTCTTGCGTCCTGATCAAGATTCTACTTGTTAGTAAGCAACAAGTAGGTCCAGGAGAGGTCGAACTGCTGGTGAGTCTCAACTGTTTCGCAGTCTGGATGATCACAGTTCTGTATTTAAATACTCCAACAGTTCAAACACTTGCCAAAGTACAGGGATCTCCCGCTTTGGGAGAAGGTGGCACCAGGGTGTTAAACAGCAGATTTGCACCCATTGATTAATTTACACTGGGTGTTACATCAAGTCTGACACCCAGCGCTGTCACACCATCACAGAAGTTAAAGAAGAGTGGATTAAGAATCTCAAGTTGGGAATGCTTTTAGAAAAGGACTGCACCAAAATTACTGCAAAGCCATAACGAAGCATTTGGCCTTTTAAAAGTAGTCCAAGCTTCTCTCACAAAATCAGCAACACTACCCTCTACTTAGTACAGTTTATTCCACAGACTTCTTTCGGCATAATTTCATACATACTGTCTACAGTCCCACCTAAGAACACAGCACTGTGAGCAGACAGGTTCTCATGACCCTTCCCGGGTACAACCAGCCTCCCAAGTGTTTCACGAAGACCCCTTGCACTGTCTCATGGGCACCTCCAGCTTCTTTGCCGTGGGAGCACCTGCAAGTTCTAGCTCCTGCCACCTCAAGCTGCCCCACGAAGTCCAGCCTGTGCCTTCCCAGCCCTTGGGGCAGCCGGGGAACAGGGCGCTTCAGAAAGGGCAAGCGTCCTTCAGTGGAGCGCGGCCAAGACATTTTTCATTAATATCTTACTCTTCTGCTCCTTGGACCCCACGTGATCCAGATTTGCATTTTGCTTGCTTCAGGATAAAGAGAAAAAAAAAAAAAAAGCATTGATATGTGCTATGGCAGCTGCAAAATTATAGCCGCAGCGGAGCCAGGACTTCAGGGAAAGGCAGGATCTTTCATTCAAGCAGCTGATGTAGCAACAGCACTTTCAGTGTTTGCGGCTTTCAGGCACACAAGCCCTTTGTCAGGCCTGAATCAGAAGCAAACTGCAAATTAACTGCGGGTTTGGGGTGACTGTTCTGAGCGTAATCCATCATATTGAAGCAGGCAATTTGAGAGAAGTCTGTTTCCTTTGTTAGCCCTTGCTAAGGAGTGTAAACTGTGACTTGCTCATGGATGTTCTGTATCACCCGGCTCATCCAGCTCTTGGCCCCTGTGTCTCCTTAAGCCAGGAGAGATGGCTGGCTTGTTGCAGAAGGAATAATCAGACAGAGAGGGTTTTAGAGGAGATAACAGAGCAATGGTTGAGCCATCAGTCTTGGAGGAGGGGAAGGGCTTTCGTCTGGCTCCATTCAATCAGATGCAAATGGAGGCTAAACTGCCAGTGATGCCAGGGCAGGGGGTCCCAAAATACCCTGCACCACCCTTCCCAGATAAGAGAGATGAACTGCAAAGGAATGCAACCAGATAGCTGTGGTTGCAGATGAAACCTAGTGGGCTAAGTTTGGCAATTTCCCCCCACCTCAGATGTCTCATTCCCTCACTAGGGCCCAACCAGAGCTTTTTCCCCAAAATGGCATGTAACATCTTTTCTCTCTGTAGGTACTACCCCAGTGGACTTGTTGTGGTTGGTTGCTGAGACCACAGAAAACAAGAGCGGCATTATCTTTATGTCTGTCACAAGCCCCAAGGCTTTCACAAGTCCAGGAGGCTACCCTAAAGGTGTCTTCTTTTAAACGCTGCTGTTGTGTTAGGTTTGAAATTGTTCCTCAGGACGCAGACCCACCAATTTGTCCAGCAGAACATCTCCAGAGCTGTTATGGCACTCTCGAAATATACCTTGAGTCCTTGCCTCACCCAGTGTTCTTCCCCAGGGTGAGGACGGGTGGGGCAGCACTTGGGGAAAACCAACAGAAGCCAGAAAAAATGTCTTGAGGAGGGTTAAGTCAGAAGAAACTATAAAGGTGTCATCACAGAGCCTGCCTGGAGATTTAAAACAATGTCTCAGATAACAGGGCTTAGGCGAGGCAGACACTCGGCCTCAGGGCTGGTGAGAAAGCCATTGGAAGGGTCTGCCCAGCCTGAAACAAAAGACAAGAGTCTCAGGGCAGGGCAAGGTGGATCCAAGGAGGTTCTCCCAGCCCAAAGCACCCTACTGGAGAAAGATTATCTGGAAGCTGTACTCACAGAAGAAGGGAAACTTAAGGTGTAAATATCTGAGGCTGCTTCTCCTTACACAACAACGTAGTCATGGCAAAATTACCCAAGCCACCTGCAGAGGGCTGAACCTGAGGAACAGAAATAGGCAGGCACACCTGCTACTTTGGAGGTTGAAGTGCTGCATAACATTTTGTTTCAGAAAGTTCTGCTTGTAATCACTTTAATCCATTTCCGTCACATCGCTCCAGAAGAATCCAGTGGCTGTCAGAGGCGCTGACCTGGTTAGGAGTGGGGCGTGGGAGCAGCTATCCCAGGATGGTCTCTGCAAGAGGGGGAGGTTGCAGAATTGCACCCCAGGAGGAGCAAAAGCCTGTTCAGCTGTGAAGATGGCATACATGAAGAGTCAGAATAGCAGCAGACAGGCGTCTTTGATGAAACCAGAGCCCAGAAGTCTGTGAGCCTTCACACCTTCCTAAAGCAGCCGCACTGAGGCACTTCCATTGTTTTCTATCTCTGCCCTTCCCCAGAATTTTTCCCTCGCATGCCAAGCTCCCAGGTTGTGCAAGCAGCTCCCTTTTGTTCATTAATTCACATCAAAAGCCTGGTTTTCCAAATAGATGTGTCAGTTCCCTGCAGTGCTAAACCTTCACAAGTACCAGCATCACCAAAACTCGTAATGATCAAAATGACTGGTTTCACTGGATTATCTCTGCAGCTCACAGAAGCAGGCTCTGAACAGCTGGTAACATTCAGTCCCTCTCAGGTATCAGAGCCACATCACGCGCCTGCAGTACAGCCCACACACTCGGGCAGCAGCGAGGTACCACAGCAAAATGAGGTGAACATTTCAGGCTTTTTTTTAAATAATGAGGAAGAGTGGCTGGAGAGCTGCCCAGCAGAAAAGAACCTGGGGGTTTCGGTGGGAAACCAGCTTAACACAAGCCAGCAGTGTGCCCAGGTGGCCAAGAAAGCCAACAGCATCCTGGATTGTATCAGGAGTAGCGTGGCCAGCAGGAGCAGGGAAGTGATGGTGCCTCTGTACTCGGCACTTGTGAGGCCTCACCTCGAGTCCTGTGTTCAGTTCTGGGCCTCTCACTACAAGGACACTGAAGTGCTGGAGCACGTCCAGAGGAGAGTCACCAAGCTGGTGAGGGGTCTGGAGAACAAGTCCTGTGAGGAGAGGCTGAAGGAACTGGGCATGGTTAGTTTGGAGGAGAGGAGGCCGAAGGGAGACCTCATTGACCTCTCCAGCTGCCTCTCAGGTTGCAGAGGTGGGTGTTGGCCTCTTCACCCAAGGGAACAGCAGTAGGACCAGAGGAAATGGTCTGAAGTTGTGGCAGGGGAGGTTCAGATTAGGTATTAGGAAGAATTACTTTACTGGAAGAGTGGTCAGGCACTGGAATGGCCTGCCCAGGGAGGTGGTGGAGTCACCATCCCTGGAGGTATTTAGGAAAGGTATAGATGTGGCACTCCAGGGCATGCTCTAGTGGCCGAGATTGTTGGGGGTTTTTGTGTGTACGGTTGATCTCAGAGGTCCGTTCCAACCATGAAGATTCTGTGAAATAGTTAAAACATTTATAATTCCTCTTTTTATGGTTTAGGATTCACAGTGCCAAAAAAATCCAGTCTACAAATGCCATACAGAAGTCATAGCTGAGAAACACTTCTCTTTAGACAAAGGCATGAACGTAGAAATGATGATGGTGGGGAATCACTGCACAGACCCCATTAGTGTTTGTGAGAGCTTGGCCCAGTTACCGCCACCAAGTTACCCCCCTTACTTATTTGTAAAGACTCTACAAACTCACAGCAGCTGTTTCCAAAATAACGGGGATACCAGTTTCCTTCCTTAATCCCGTCCTTCCCATATCCCAGCCACAAGCAGACCGTGCTTGCAAAGGGAATGGGAAGTTGCCAAAGTCACAGAAAGGAAGGCTGTTGCTGGAATCTGTTGCATGAATGCCTTTAGGAAAGGAGAGATCCTGGTCCTGAGAAAGAGCTGACAGTCTGTCACTCACTGCTTCTTCCTAGTGCTGATTTTTCCTCTCTTCTGTATGCACTTTGGCTGCCTTTTCCTTTCTTCCTCCTATTTTCTTTCCAGGTGAGGGAGTGGTTGCTCCATTTCACCCAACCCACCTCCAGCTCCGCTCTTGTCCTGCCTGGGGCCACCACTGCCTCCAAAACACAGATTGCTGATCCCCAGTCCCTCTTTAACGCTGCCAGCTACCGGCCTGAGCAGGAAGGATGCTCCCGGATCGGTTGCGAGGCTACCCCTGCTCCTTTCTCTCCATCTTCCTCCTCTTTTTTGGCCTTCTCCCCGGCTCTGTCACAGGGAGCAGCTCCTCTCTGCCAGCGAGGTGTATCACAGCACCGGCCTGTGGGAGCAGGGGGAACTACAGCAGCGGGTCACGCCAAACCCACACAAAAACATCAACACAAGAACTTGCTTGCACCGACTTGTCCTTTGCACACCCAGAGAATGAGCATACAAGAAGAGCGATGAGACAGGAGGCCTGGATACGGCTCTTCCTCTAGAACTTAATGTGTTGGACCAGGGCAAACCCAGACACACCAAGGCACAAGCAAGTATATTAAAAAGCAAAACTAGGGCAGCAAATGGCCTGTCACATTTGCTCAGCTACGCAGAAAACACAAGTCAGGCTCGGAGTATTTGCTTCACACAGCAGATACTGGGAGGCTGAAGGGGAAAGGCTCTCCTTGACACTTGGACTTAGTAAAGTATCGCCAACTCTGCAGAAATAACTTACTCCTGGTGGGCACAGCACCGCTGTTACACTGATGGGTTCAACAACCTGCCGGACACAGAGGGTAAAAGCCCTGAATAAATCACAACAAATGAAAATACTGTTAGCAGTTTCATAATTTAATGAAAAAGTACTTGTAAAAAGGGGACATCTGAAAAAGACCGAGTCCATCTTGGAAAATTGAATATATATATATATTTATATATATAAAACAAAATGCAAAAACACAAAACAAAAAAAAGATTTGACAAATAATGTTAAGAGGTAATACTTCAAACAGTTAGCCACCGAACACACAATAAAATCTAGCAAATGCACTTTTGGGGACAATACTTGAGAACTACGTAACCAAGGGCTCCTTCATATATCTATTAAAATTATGTAAAAATTAGCAAAACCATTGCCCAGACTGGAAACAAACTGAATTAAGAACCCCAGAAGAGCAGAAACGCTGAGTTTTGCTGAAGCACCATTTTCCCTCCCTTCTGTCACAGGCTTCCGGCCACAAAATAACACAAAGGCTTTGCTGACCTCCCAGGTAAGTGTTCCCAATACAAGCCTCATCAAATTTCATGACCAGCAAGAGAGGATTCCTAATAAATATCGAAGGAGAACTAAGAGAATCAGAACTGCAGTACAAATGAGGAGCCATTTGTTTACTTCTTCTGAATGACCCATGGCTTAGAACACAAAGCATTTCCCGTTAAAAATAAAATATGTGGAAACCTAAGATGCTACTGCATATTTACACCAAAAGAAAGAATCAGGAAGATACAGCTCTAGAAAGATCAATTACACAAATATACATCAAATCAAGAAGTGGAAAAGAAAATAAGATGCATGAAGCAAACGGAGCAGAACTGCCAAGTATACTTTTTTTTTTTATTATTTCACTACTGAGAAGTCCTCCAGCCCCTGCCTTGCCAGTCCTATTGCAACGAGGGAGATTTCCAAGTTTAAAACGAATCTGAAAATGAATCTGAAAACATTGCTGCCATTTCCCAAGCTAAAAGCAATAAATTAAGATTACGACTATAAACAGGCTTTTGTTTGGATTCTGCATAGTCATCTTTTTCTCTTTCTTTCTATTCCTTCAAGCCAAAACGAACCCTCAACAGAAAGGAACTGTATCACGTGCCTTGTAGAACCTACAGCCCACCTCAGCCAGGCATACGGGGACAGAGGATGTTGTGTGTTTGTGAAATGTACAGCATTTCAGAGAAAAACAGTGCAGTTACTTTGTCATCAACACACCACCATCTGGAAAACATGAAGTTTGTTTGCATACAAACAAAAAAAAAATCCCCTGTCGTTGAAACAAACAGCAAAGGATTCCCCTTCCTTCTCGCTTCCTCAGTACTGGCTGAAATTTCATCTCTCCTTAACAACTGTTAATATTAAAGGACATTCAAGACAATTTTAGTTTGGGAAACAGCAATTGATCCAGAGGTTGAAAAGCAGCTTAATAAAATAGATTTTCAGCACTTAAAAAAAAAAAAAAAGAATAAAATCATACTCCAAATGATGAGCAGCTAAAATTTTACAAACCTAGATGCCAGAGTAAGGCTCCTACGCCCTTATTCAGGCACCCAGGGTTGAAAATTTGGGCCTGCGTTAGAAGTTCAGCCAAAATTATTTTTAATTCAGCTTATTTTTAAAATACCAGGTACACACACCTCTGGATACAAAGCCTCAGTTTCAAGAGGAACCTGGCATCACTGGCGATTGCCTAAATTTAAGTGTCAAATAGCATTTTTCTTTGAAGTAGTACATCTACTTTTGTAAACACTATCCACAAAATTAGCCATCTGTACTTGTTAGCTGGGTAAAATATTTACAAGTGCATCCCACAACAAGCAACTATGTACAGAGATTAAAAAAAAAAAAAAACAAACAAAAAACTGAAGTACTAGAAGTTATATATTTACAAAATAAGCAAATTGTTGTGAAACATGTTGAGAAACATAACCTCCAGCAAGAGCAGGGGGGACACGTCTAGAGGTTAAAGAGTTGGCAGCGCCGGCTTCCACCCTTGGCGAGGAGCCTGCAAACACCACTGTGGCTCAGAGCCTCCTGCAGCCCAGGATCATCACTTAGTAGTCACTTTGGGCCTGATCCAGCAGAGCACACCGGCATGCCCTTGGAGACCTGAGCACCAACATTCCTGGGAGGAAACCAGCAGGACCTTTCAGGTGCTCAACTTCCTAACGCAGCCCGGAGCGCGCTGCTGGATCGAAGCCCCGCTGCAGGAAGGCAGCTTCAGTGTCTGCGTTTGCAGTCTCCCGCTCCACGTCAGAGCAACACCAGGACTTCAACACCTGACCTGATGCAGCAGGAACATGTTTCCTCCCTCCCTTGCACATGAAGTGGTGAGGGGGAAGCAGGTTCCTGAATTTACACACAGATTTCCCGCTTCGTGCTCTCCCAGATGTCGCCTCCAGGACAAGACGTGGGTTTCCACGTGGCTTTGCAATAACTCAGTTAACCCTGCGAAGACTGCAAGCCAATTCACAGTTGAACAAAACTATGCTGATTTCTCTCCCCTCCCCCCGTCCCCCTGCTGCAACTCCTCCTAACGCAGCTCTTGAACTGTTTTCTGGAACCTTCTGATGCTGAGCTTTGCACTGGTACACGGGAATACAGAAAGGCTGAGTTACCCCGTGGGGGCTTCTAATCACCTTTGTACCGAACTGTGAGAAATCATGTTCTTTTTGTTTCTACTGTGACAATCTCTTCCAAAGTCCTTACTCGGGCTTTCCCTCTCTGAGCTACTTCGTCTTAACCTCACTTGCTCTTTGTTTTCATCGCTTTCCGCTTCAGAGTCACTCAGCTCTAAGTCGGGACAGTACCCGTCGTTGTCCTGGTACGGGGCACCTTCAAGGGTCTGCTTGCTCCACAAGCGATCTTTTGTGGCAAGTCTTCTCGTTGGCTTCTCACAGCACCGGAGATCTTCCGTGGTCCTCACCAGGCTGTTGGTGGCCTCCTTAAAGGACCGGCTAAAATGTTCTATGGTGGATTTCCTGAAACCACTCTGGCTGGCCAAGTGAGCCGTGAGCATGGCCTCCTGTTCATAGGGAGTCTGGCTGGAGCTGTCTCTCTGGCTCACGTCTCCAGCCCTGCCCATCAGACCATTGGACTTGGCCGCCAGCCGGGAGTTCTCCTGCTGCACCCGCCCATTCCCAATGGAAGACTGTCCGTGCAAAGCGGCCTGGAGCGCTAAGGGCTTCCCAGAGGGCTGGCCCCGGTGAAACTCCGGCAGCTGCATGGGGCCGGAGTCCTTTACCTCGCCCCGAGGCTTGCCAATCCCTGCCAGCAGCCCATTACTTCTGCTGTCGTGCTGATACCTGGAGTAAGATTTTGCTTTAATTTCAAAGGATTCCTTCGACATGGTCACACTCCGTTTGCTGTAAACAGTGCTGTTGTTGTCTGGGGAAAGCGGCCTGTTGCCAGGCTTCAGTGAGTTGTTTTTGCAATCTCCTAGTGCTGATTTGGGCATTTTTAACTTCAGGGTGATCCTGGGAGGTGGGTAGAACAGTGTGTTCTCTAGTGCACTTGTCAGGGTATGGCCTACAGGAGAAAGAGATGAGGCGATGTCAAAAAAAAAAAGACTTTTTAAAAATAGGGTAATCATTTTGTTATCTCTAACAAGTTTTAGAGTCCATTCAACAGTAACATGCATTTGCAAACAATTAGCGTGAAATTATTTTAGGACGTTAAAGAGAAGCTGGGATAAAGAAAACTGTTCCAAATGACCCACCGTTTCAGAGTTTAGGTAAGCATTTTAGCATTTCCATGAAAAACAACAATGTGCCCTTTTCACAGGGCTTGAAGCCAATGAATTGAACCAGTTTTGAGATATGACTGAAGCAGTTCCAACAAAGCTATAAAAAAAGGTTCATACTCAGTTCTGGATGGAGAAAAAACAATGCCTCAAACCGAGTTTCAATTTGGACTTAGTTCAACTCTCTGCTTTGTATTAGAAAATTCTTTGTGCTTTAGAAGTCTTTGCACCCCACTACATTACTCTTGATGATAACATATGCATACAGCACCACTGTAAAGTAGCGATCAAGCTATTCCAATAAGGATTAAAAAAGCACTTGTATTTGTAAAGACATCAAGTAATTTCAGTAGACATTTCTAATAAAATGCATTTACACAAAACCAAAGCTTTGGAGTATTGTTTCTTTCACAAAATACTAGTCTGACCTAAAACTGTTTAAAAAAAACCCTACCCTATCTGTACTAATGTAACCTACTCATGTTTCAAGGGTAGAGGAAAAAAAGGCACAAAGACTCCACTCTAAATCGGTCATGAAAAACATAATTTGTATGTTGAAAGAAGTGAGAGATGTTAATTTCACACTGAAGAAATAGCTGTCTGCCCCATAAAGGAAGTAATTGAACTGTACTACACACTCCTCTTTCCAAACGTTGTGTTCTTGATTTCAAGTCGGCTACAAAAACGAAGAGCAGAGTGGGCTTTGGTACACGAGCATTCCTAAGCAGTTACTATTCACAATTACCATTCTATGATTCTATGAATTACAAAACAGAGGACTTTAAACTCTTCTTGAAGGAAAGAGAGTAACCCCAGATGGCAGGCTAAAGACATGCCTTTTCGTGCCGCTCATCAAGCACGCACGGCAATGGGAGAACAGCAGCAATTCCTGTCAGTCACCCTTCTCTTTTGCCTGAAGGAACTGACTACTGACAGCAAGTAAAGAAACCTCCTCAGCTGGAGAGCCAAGAGGCAGCACAGAGTTTGCTGGAGAGACACAGTGCCATAAAAAGCAGCCAAGAAGCAAAAGGAGATGACCATCAGCTCGATTCTGCTACCCGGATGCCACAGTGATTGATCAGTAACAGGCACGTATCAGAAACAAGATATCCAAGTAAGTATTTTGAGAGGTTGAAGAGCTCTGGGTGTGCTGCTACTTTCATTGACTGTGTACTTAAAAGCACTAAGCAGGAACATAAAGAGGACACATTTTTGAGCTTAAATACAGGCAGAATTTGCAAATATTTGATATTTGTATGATTACCTGCAGCGATTTCCTGATTAATGAGCTGGACTTGCAAATTGAAGACCTGTTCATGTACTTTACTGTGAGACAGCTTCAGTTTCTCTCTCCTGCTTACCATGTAGCAGAGATTTCTTACCTATGGAGGAATAACAAGAGACTTAGCAGGCAGCAAAAAACCTAAATCTTGACAGAGTTTTAAAAAGTGCATCAACAACAGAATTAAAAAATTACATGCAAAATCCTTTGGCAAAATTCCTGTGAATGCTACTAAAATACATAACTACAAGTTAAAAAAAATAAAATCCTGGAATTTTTTAAATTGCTAATTCAATGAATGCCTTGAATATATTTTGCAAGACAGCAGGATGTATTTTTATCTACAAGAAGAGCGAACAAACAGAAAATTCCACTCAAAAAAAGCTCAAGCAATTGCTAAGACTTGCTTGTCTCTCAGCCTGCTTCTATTACATACGATGCTGAGTACTTTACTGTAGGCAACACTGGATTGTCCCAGAATTTCCCCACAAAGCATTTAAAATAATTTTTAACAACTTAACTGTGATCGTTTCCCCTAAAATTACTGCAGCATCTAAAGTAACATTTTATACAAAGCTACTGAAGAAAGTTGGGCTGTTTGGACCAAAGTTAACATTTAGATCACCTTTAAAAGAGCACTCTGGCTCCTGGTGCAACGTGCACACTTTGGCTGATCCCTTCAGCAGTTCCTTTTCAGACTGAATTGCATTGACTCGTGGAGTTAAAGGCGGCCAAGTGCAGGGTCCTGCACCAAGATCAGGGCAACCCCCGGTAGGGCAGAGGATGAAGGCATTGACAACAGCCCTGTCAAGAAGGGCTTGGATGGATGGATGAAGAAAATGAGCCAGCAAATGTGTGCTGGCAGCCCAGAAGGCCAACAGTATCCTGGGCTGCATCAAAAGCAGCGTGGCCAGCAGGTCAACAGAAGAAGTGATTATACCCCTCCCTCTCTTCCACGCTGCTGAGACCCCACCTGGAGTGCTATGTCCAGCTCTGGAGTCCTCAGCACAGAAAAGATATGGACCTGTTGGAGAGGGTCTAGAGGAGGGCCACAAAGATGATCAGGGGGCTGGAGCATCTCCCCTGTGAAGTAAGGCTGAGAGAGTTGGGGTTTCTCAGCCTGGAGAAGAAAAGGCGCCAGGGAAACTCTAGAGCAACCTTTCAGTATACGAAGGGGGCTTATAAGAAACATGAGGGCCTGTAGTGACAGGACAAGGGATGTCAGTTTTAAATTGAAAGAGAGTAAATGTGTTCAAGGCCAGGCTGGATGGGGCTCTGAGCAACCTGCTCTAGTGGGAGGTGTCCCTGCCCATGGCAGGGGGGCTGGAACTCCATGATCTTTAAGGTGGCTTCCAATTCTAACTGTTCTATGATTCAGTTCCACATAATTCTACTTTCACTGTTTGAGTTAATAACAATATTTACACCTAATGTATTGAGCAAAGAAGAGGCACTGGAAGTTCTTGAAACAGCAAAGCAACTGGTTGAAAAATATTTACCAAATATACTTCCCTCAGCATTCAACTCCATCTGTTCAGAACTAGAACCTCTCCTCCCAGAAAGGAAATTCCAAGATTCCCAAATTCATATTTCATCCCAAGATATAACTGAGTAGAAAACCCCATGGTACAAAGAAATTTAGAAACTTTTGAGACAGACGTTTCAAACTATGAATATGATGTATGTCATGAATACATACATCAGTTTCAACAGAATTTGATGTAAACCAACCACTCATCAAATAAAATAAAGCTTATTCTTTCAGGAAACTATTTTAGATTTTTTTGGTGTTTTCTGTATATTGTTTTGTTTTAGCAGGGAATCATATCTAAAGTGGTCTCGGAAAAGGAACATTAAATTCAAAACAAGAATTACACTGACAAGCACAAATCTTGGCTCCCACACTCATCTCTGTATTTTCACGTTCTTCTCTCTCCGGTATTGCTTTTCCTTTTCTTACAACTGTCCTGGTTTGAGGTAAAATGAATCAATTTTCTGTTTCACAATTTTACTTTCTTAGCTGGGCCTCTTCTAACCAACTAAACTTTGAAATTAACAGAACTGTTTCATCTCACAGTGATAAGACCTGATTATATCAAGGAACAGTATGCAGGGAGTCCCCTGCTTATCCTTGTTGCTGGAACAACCAAGGTCAGGGAATTTTGGTATTTGCCCCGTTGGAGGGTCGGAATTGGAAAAGCGTAGAGGGGTCACACCTGCAAGGAGAGGACAGGACAGGCGACCCAAAGCTGACCAACAGGGGTGTTCCATCCCATCCACATCATGCTCAGTATAAAAGCTGAGGGATCAAAGGATCAACCCTCTTTCTTCAATGGCCAACATCCAAGGAGGACTCTGCCTGTTTGTCTGGCTTTGACCCCGACCCGAGCATTCCTGACTCCAGATCTGAAATCCAGCTCCTGTCGATCACCGAGTCCAGTCTGGGACTGATGCCTGCTGGTGACGTGGTCATCATCCTGGGAGCTTGATATAGTTTTGTATATACTGCATACCTTTTTTTTTAAAATTTTCTTTTTATTATTTATTATATTATTATTATTTATGTTTTTATTAAAGTTGTTTAGTTTTTCTAAACTCCTGAATCTCTTCAATTTCTTCCTCTCTTCTATTTTTTTTCCTAAAGAGGAGAGGAGGGGGATCATTTGTCTTTTCTGATTGGTCAGAACCACAGCAACAACACTATTTTCTTCTCTTCTGCGTTTCCCTCCTCTCTCCTCTGATGTCTCTGTACCACATTTAGCACATCTATTTTATTTTGTTACCTTTTTTACATTCACTACCTCTCTGTATGCACTCAAAAACTGCAGGTGATCACTTGCCAACGGGCCAACCTAACGGGCAGCCTCTGAGCAACAACAAGCCCGGCCTCCTCCCCCACCGCCTGCCAGAAAAAGGGCCTTCCCAATAAATTCCTGCTCTGAATTTATTAGAGCTCCACATTTTCCAACTACCAGCGAACTGGCAATCTGATACGAGCCCAGCTTGCTGCTGCTGAAAAGATAATTTCCTTTACCTCCTTCTGAGTAAAGCCACGAGCAGTGGTAGAGTCAGTGGGTTATTTTCAGACTGCTAACCAACCGTAGCACCTGAGGCAGCGACAAGCAGTGAAACTATCTAGGTCAAGAGAGTGATTCAGCCTGCCTGCTACCTGGGACTAGCTGACACCAGCACGCTGGCAAGGAAAGGACGTGAGTAAGATTCCCAAATCAGATGTCATGGGAAGTAGGTATGACACTTTTCTCCGTGTGAGAAGCCAAAAAGTCACCGTGGAAGTTAAATCTAGGATTTCACTCACTTGCCTTCACATGGTCAGGGTGAGAAGCTCTGCTGCAACGTATTTTTAGGATTCTCCAGAAGCTTAATGCATGCTCACTAAAAAATACCTAATGCTTGACCTACACAAATTGATTTTTCCAAACTCAGAATTGACTAATATTTACCACTCTGTTCTAACCACTACAAACATCTTTAAGTACAAATCAAGAGTCCGTCCCATCCCAAGACAGAAGGCAGAAGATAAGAATTTGTTAAGCCTGCCCCATGTAAGAATTTGTTAAGTCTGCCTCATTCCTTTGCTGTTTGCACTTAATTTCATTTAATAAAAGCAACATTTTTTGTTATTAAATCTGTATTAGTAGGAACAATTACTGTTGGGTCAAATAAACTTACTTAAATTTTTTTAAACATTTACTCAATTTAAGTCGAAATCAAAGAGTCCATTAGCAAGTATGTCCATTGTGCATGTGAAACACGCATCTTAAAATACATAAAGAAACAACCTCTAAGCAAGTCAGGAAGCACTCCTTTCACGTCGGGTCTCTCACTGGACTAAGAAGGACAGTTCCTCAAAGACTGCAGCAGGCAAGGCAGCACACCAAAACACTGGAATTGAAGGCCTTAACATTTTTCTTTTTAAAAAAAATAAAATTCTTTTAAAAATCACATCCCTGTGCTTCCCCCATGCACACTTCCATCCATGAACAAAGACCTTGGTCACCTGCAAACAGTTTTTTCAAAAACTTAACCAGTTAAACTCTTACCCTTTCTAGGTCCTGCCTCAAATGCATGAACATCCTCATGCGAGTATGAATGCTATCTTCTTTTGGCTGCACCAAGCCATTCTCTTCATCCTCCTTGGGAGGAAACAATGGTTTGTTAAAGTTACTTTTTCGCTTTAGTTTCCAGTAATTGTAGATGAAGTCTACAGCAAGTTTAGGGAGGCCCAGTTCCGCTGCAACATCCTCCACTTTAACCAGTGAGTAAAACTCTTCTTCCAGCTCTCGGAGTTTCTGGGCTCGCAAACTGGTTTTCTCGCTCTCTGTCTGCTTCTGGTCTGACAGGCTCTTGGGGTGCTCATCGACATCAGGCAGTGAGTTCTGCTTGTTCTTGCTGTGCTTTAGACAATACGACTTGAACTTGACCTCATCCCCATCATCCAGGATAGTCTTCATCTCTAAACTATGCTCAAAGGCACAGGTGACATGAAAGGCAGTGATACAGCTTTTCACAGAGCACTACAGACAAACAAACAAAAAACAACCCCTTCAATCACTAACAGTAGCAACAAACCAGAAAAAAAAGGATAGAATTACCTTACATTCCTACAAAAACGTAATTCCTAAGCACTCCTAAAAATACCTGTTGATCTCCTTGAAGATGGTATCACCTGATTTAGTATTATCTTCTTCATTCAACAGAAGGACCTTTCTATCCACCTCTGACCCACCTACTAGCAGTCCTTACATATCTCAGCTTGTTCAGAAGGCAACTCAGACTAATTTCCCTGCTCCTGAATCTCCCTGCTAGTGAATTAATTTGATGGCAAACAGCTGTGAAGAAATACCCATCTATCCAATGGTCACCTGCATTGTAAAGCACCTCTGAACACATAAAGAAGAAAATGCAAAACCAAAATTGCCCTTCTCACGTAGGCTTAAGAGTTATCACAGGACAAGTACATACCTGAATGCAAGCACCAGTTTTCAGCTTGCATAAACTACACACCAGAGCCCATCGACTTGGTGGAATATGAGACACCTTTGTGATCGGCTCCATCCTTTCTGGGCAAGCAATACTCACCTGCAAACAAACAAACAAAAGCCATCACGGGAAGCAGTTACCAAGGCGATAAAGACAAGCTCTCTATTAATACCAGAAGAAGAAACACTGACCACACGTTCATCTCGCTGTGAGATCTCCATGTGCTCATACTTCTCAGCGATGGACCCTAAAAGTTCCCACATTAAAACAATATTGTGGAATACTAATAGTTTAGCCTGGTGGTTACAAGCTGCAATTCTTTAAAACATTTGAGCATGCCTTGTTATGAATCACTTGAGAGACTGCTGTATGTGATGCTTAAATATATTTCCTTTGAATTCTTGGGGGTTTTTTGGGGGGCGAGGGAGTTGGTTATTCTTCCATGCTGCTTTAAAGAAGTCAAACTTAAAAACACCAAGATACAAGCTACTCAGAACCCATACTTACCTGAAAAGCTCCTTCTCTAAGATCAAAAGATGTGCTACAACTGCTGCTTCTGCCAGCTCACAATGTGGGGCAGAACCAGATCCATCAGCAGCCAGGGAAAGCCCTGCTTCCCAGCTCTACCTCTCCATCGAGTGCGAGAGGTGATTCTAATATGGTTTCCTAACTACAGATTGTATCAAGGATAATTTGAGAAAGAATACAACAAACTTCTCTTGCTGCAAAGCACAGTATATTCTTTTGTGCCGGTTTTTACATACTTAGCCTGGATGACCATTTGTCTGTGGTAAACCAGATTATGGATATTAATACTAAAAGAAAAAAAAATTCAGATAAGAACAGCATGCCTTTTCCTATTCTTTGTTATAAATCATCAAACGTCGCTTTTTTGCTTCCAAAATGAAAGAGCTGTCCATCAACCTAACCTGACCCTGCTCGAAGCAGAGCTGGTTACAAGCTGCACAGGTACTTCTGAAACAATACTGCACAAAGATTGACCACAATTCTAATCCCAACTACCACTACACTAAGATGCAAGAATTCCTTTGGGAATTAAGGGATTATATCAATTTGTCAGGTTGTCTACATTCCTTTCTAGAGGAAACCAGAATCTTCAGTGATTTTATTTTTCCCCCTGCAGACTGAGTAATACCAGCTTTCCACTGTGCCTCCCAGCAGGAGCTGGGAACTGACACAGATCTTCTCCCTTTCCCTTCTCTGCCCCTTTTAATGTTCTCCCCTTGCTCCTTCCTCAGAGGGGACTCCTAAGGTCAGGACACAGCTATGTAGGAAATACTGCCCATTCAGCTTGTGACGCTGGCTGTTTATATTATCTCACTCTCTGAAAGCACAAAGAGGCGCTCACAGAGTCAGGTGAGATTTATTTACACTGGCCTCTCGCCGCCTGCATGTTTCACAGAGAGGAGTCAAGGCAAAGTCTGTTTGAACCTTGCTGCTCACAAGGGATCCAGAGAGCAGAGGCCAAGCTTTCCATTCCCTAAAATCTCCCATCCCAAGGCAGAAATGATCCATCTTCACCTTGTATCGGGTTACATTCTGACTGGTGTACTCTGAAGAAGTTTTAAGAATGTGAAAGAGTGAAGACAATGGGCTGTTGAGCCTCTTCTCTGCAACTGCTATGCACGTGAGCTGCCATCTCCATGGCTTGTCACCCTGCTGTCCTCCACTAACATGCCACCAGCAGCCTCCTGAGTGCACAATGATCAGTGTCTGGGAAGGGCAGCCCAGTGGCTGGAGGATGACCACTCACCACAGCACCTAAGGACAGTCCATTTGGTACCCTTCCAGCTGCAGCAAGGGAAAATAACTTTCTGCTTCAACTACCACCACACTGATTGAAGGAGGACATAACTGTAATGGGTTATCCAAAGCAGAGGAGGACCTTGAATTTCAAAGCACTTAGTATAAGTTTTCTGGTCTGAGTGTTTCCTTTTTATTTTCTTAAAGAATACCTTTTAAGAAAGCATGAAACAGACCACCCATTTACACTAAAAGACAATAAAGGCAGAAGATGAAAAGGATATAAACCAACAGCCAAACATCCCAATCAGTCAAGTGAGGGTCAAGAAAGCCTTTCAACAGAATTAGCTCACAGAAAAAGGAGGGAAGAAAAACCATTGTAAGACAGAGCCAGATAATGAAGGAAAAGACCTAGTGCAATCACCTGCAGCAATGCCAGCCTATATTTGGTGACTCAGTAGTCCCACTTTGAACCTTTTACCACAAGGCACAGACAGATTTATGGCCCTTTCCTCTCTGCATTCTGCTTTGCTCCAATTTATAAGGGCCACAAGAGGAAACAGCTGTAACTTTATAATTTGTCTGTTTATTTTTGGGGAGTTCCAGTATGTTACTAGCTTGAGGAGAAGAGTAACAGACGTTCTCCCCTAAGGTATCTATCCCCAGGTCTTAAAGCTCTGGATCTTTTTTGTCCCATGCAGGACATAAGGCCACAGTGGCCCTCCAGCCAGGAACTGACCTGCCATTTCAGCAGAGATTCATTCCCAAAGGCTTCTCTGATTTCTCTGGTGACCGAATTGTTTTCCAAGTAACAACACAGGAGACTGAGAGAATGGGTCCAAGAGGCATTTCCCATCCCTACTAGCAGGTGTCACCTCCTCATTATGCCAACACACTTGGCATTGGTGTGGTGGAGAGGTATTCAAGAGGTGAGGTATTCAAGAGAGGAGTTGGCATGGTGCTTGGGGATATGGATTAGTGTTGGATGTATTTTGTGTGGTGTGTTGGGTTTGCTAGTGTTGTGTTGTGTGGTGGTTTGTGGGGCTTTTTTGTTGTTGTTTTTTGGTGGGTTTTTTTTGTGTGTGTAGTTGGTTTTTGTGGTTTTTTTTTTTTTTGTTTCCCCTCATTGGTTGAACTAGATGATCTCAAAAGGTCCCTTCCAACCTAGGTGATTCTGTGATTCTGAGAGGAGGTGCCTGAGGCCTGGAGCCACCAAAGGGGCTGAGGAAGCAGACTAATTTGAGATCTCCCACCTGAGTGTTCCCCCAGCAGCTTCTCTCCCTCAGCTGGAGGGAGGTAGGCAAGCAGGAATGCAGCATGTGCTCCCTGCCATCACCTGCTTCCCCTTCTGCTGGTAAGAGCATCAAGGCAACCAAATGCAGAAAGCATTTCTTTGGAAAACCAATCTGTTCAGAGCCAGGAGAGCTTCCAGGCAAGACACTTCATAAGTACAGAAGAAAAGTCGAGCAATATCTTTCTTTTTCCCTTTTTTTTTTTTTTAATTTAAATAAATATTTTCTTTTTTTTCCTCAACTCCCCTATCCTTAAAGGTGGAAGAGATGCCAGTAACTACAAGCAGGCTTGAAATGAAAAATGCAACTGCAAAAAATAGCCTCCTTGAAAGCAGATATATGCCTGAGACAGAGCTAAGAATTACACATTGCATCTGGCTGCTATGGTAAAAAACAACTCAGAATCTTAACATCTTCCTCAGAGTTTGTAAATGTGAGGCCTGGCTGTGCTTGGGAGCACAAGGTTCAGAAAATCCATCCATCCCCCTGATGTCATGGTACTGACAGACATGGCTACCACTTCACATTAAACCACCCACTGTCATGGATCCGTGGATCTTATCAGAAAGAACACAGAAATATTCCAAGTACAAAATTAAACACAAACTGTTTATACACAAGCAAACATTCTAATTTTCTGATTCAAAATAGAGGAAGAAGTGTAAAGCTTTGTTACTAAACTCTCCATATATGTATGCAGAGATAATCAAAAAAGCTTTTACTTATAAAATACAACATAAAAGATAAAATGCCTTATCTCCCCACTGTTCAGAAAAATTTTGCTTAAAAAAGCAGCCTCAACTACAAATCCTAAGAGTCCATCCTACACAAATAATGCAATGGGGGGGCTCTTTTATTAAAAAAAAGTAGGTGTATGCATGCAAATTATACACCAAACTGAGCACACAAATTAATCAGAAAAATAAGAGAGACAGTGAAGCTGCAGTGGCAGGGTGAACACTAGCTTACATCAGTAACCCCTTCTAGCGGGTCAGCTCAGATAGGGTAACGACACCAAGAAGTGACTGCTGAGTAAATGGAGGAAACAAAGCCATTAATTAATGGAACATAAGCTGGACCATCTCCCAGTTCTCACAGACTGTGCAGACTCATCAGAATAAAGTACACTATTAAGCCAGACAGATACCTTAAATCACGAGAACATAAAAAGGCAGAGGAGGGAACGAGAGGGAGCACAGAGAAGAGTCTACGATACAGAGGAAAGGGGCAGAAATCAAGTTTTACCTCTGGAATCCAGAGAGCACAGCTCACATGTGCCCACTTGGTCCCTGTCCTGGTAGCTTTCATGGCACCTCCTCTTTTGGGACACAGGAGACACTGAGGATGTATTCCCAGCACGCAAGTGCGACACAGCCAGCTCCCTTCAGGTACTTTTAAGATTCCATAGCATGCCTTGGAGGAAAACAGGCATTGAGGTCATTGTGCTGATACGATTTCACACACAAGTATTAATATTCATATGAACCAAAGCTTTCAAATACTAAAGGCATGGTCTGGCCTTTATTTAATCCTTCTCTAATTTCTTTACCTTAAAGCAAGTGAAGTGATGAAAGAAATAAACAGTCTCTAATGCAAAATCTTTTTATGCCAGTTTCTTTCTAAAATGTGTGTCGGTATTATTTGTTTATATCATAAAACATACCCATTGTGACTACAGAACAACTGGTGTTAAGAACCTTCATCTTTCCCTTTAGAGTTTTAAATTTCCAAAGCAAAACACACAGACATTTCTTTAAATTAGCTTCTGCATCTAATCCTTTTTAAAATCACAATTTCCTACTGCTAATAACTTTACACTAATATAATTCCATTTAGATGTGAAGGGATCTGTTTGATTGAAGACCATTTCCCGCAACATTGAATTACCTTTGTGGTTACAGTTCTGTGAATTGTTCGTTACTTTAAATATTTACATGATATCACAACAAAAATTACAGTATGTACCAAAATTATGCGGTGCTGGGTTTTAAGCATATTTCCTGAGTATGGCACTTAACACCTCAGAAAATTAAAAATTTTGCTAAGTTTTGCTAGATTTGACAATTAAAAACAAAAAAAGGTAAAATAAAATAATAATAATAATAATAAAAAAACCTCTGCTTTGTGATTCAAAGTCCTGGCAGTTCTTAATGGGTAACTACATGCAGTGAGACACTGGCACAGGCTGCCCAGAGAAGTTGTGGGTTTACCATCCCTGGAAGCGTTCAATGCCAGACTGGACGGGGCTTTGAGCAACCTGCTCTGGTGGTTGCAGGCATGCAACCATGGCAGGGAGGTTGGATCTTCAAAGCCTCTTCTAGCCCAAACAATTTTATGATTCCATCTTGATACATCCTGCTGTACATACATACACGCATACTAAAGCTCAGTTTATATGAAATCATCGGCTGCCACCACAGCCTAATACCACTCAACTGCTCCAAATGCAAACTTTATCAAAAGGGTAGCTTTCAGAGGAAATCTCACCATTCTTAACACCATTGCTGGTAATAACAACACTGAAAGCCTCAGCAGAGCAGGATCATTAGCTGTACCCAGTCTTTAAGATTCAAATCTAGTATAATACTTCCATACTTGCCCTCCCAGCCTTCTGATGATAATACCTCAGTATTTGATATGAAGCAATATCATGAAAATTTGCACATTTATGTCAGGCCTGCAGAGACAGAGACTTTCTGGAATTAAATCCTGCATTAAGGAAACACCAAGGCTGACTATTCTAAATTACTATTTTGATGACAACCGTTGCAAAAACCCAACAGGGGGAGCTGTAATATCAATTTTACAAGTGATTCCCCCCCCCCCTTATGTGGTACATTCCCACCAACGTTTTTTCTGATATTAATGCAGAAGAGGCATTACACCTAAGATCATATTTAGGTGGCTGGAAACGGACTGAAACTATTTTCTAATTTAATCCTACTAATGGAGTGGAGTGGAGGAGGCCTAGACTACTAAACCAGTAATTACACAATGTGTTTGAGCTGGCACAAGAGGGCACCATGAAGGAGAAAATCTCCCACACTCCTCCCCCACCTCCTCCAAACAGACCTGAGGCTGCTTGGTGAACCTGGGCCAATCCAGATTAAAACCAAAATGATTTTTGCTGTTGTTGCTGTTAGGATTGGCCCGGACATGCTCCCCAGTTTGTTGCGGGCAGGTCTGGCGTGGGGAAGGGTCAGGAGAAAGGAGGCAGCAGGCAACCACAAGCCTTTGACTGCAAATCCATTATGACTTTTGAACAGGCATAAGCAAGTGGCCGGGCTGGCAGCCGTATTCCTGTCTCTGGCCAGGTTACTGGCACCCAGGCTCACGTGGCCGCTTCACGCAGTGAATCAGATCATGAAAGCAGCCGGGCTAGAAGCCAGCCCACTCTGAGCAGGGAGATGACAGGTCCTTTTTCAGCCAGAGATGTTTTACGAGTATTATTTGCACTCAGGACAACACCACATTTAAAAGACCATCCCTTAATAACCTCTTTCCAATACATAGCAAAACCCCCTTCCAGAACAGGACGGACAGAAACCACAGGATTCATTCCCCTTTTCTGATTAGAAGGATACCTCTGCCTGACTACGTCGAGCTCAGTCAGTGTAAAGTCTTGGCTACATCTGCAACGCTATAAATGTGAGCAACGTTCCAACTGACAGCACGGTTATTGCAGGTGCTTACGCCTTCTAAAAAAGATCAGTCTGTTAAAGTGCCTGCATGTGGTTTCAGACGGTTAAATTTGGGTAGCCCATTTCTGGCCAATTAACTAGTCAGTCAAGGAGGAAAAACCCCAGCTCTGAAACAAATGATCTTTAGATTCTTCACATACAGGGCAAGCCAACACTTCCTGCCCTGTTTATCTTCAAAAGCAGGTTTAGTAATAGGGGCAAAATTGTTTACAGTCACAGAGAAAGTCCCAAGAACATACTTGGTGTTCCAAGTCCACATATTTCTCATGCTAGGCCTTGAAATCTACTGTAACTGTCAGGGTGCAAAAATTCATCTAAGTATTATACCAGCCTTCACATCTAGAAAATCAAAAGCCCTCCAATTAACTTTTAATAGTAGTTCAAACTTCACACTTGTCAAGGTAAAGTAAGACCACAGGACAGTACCAGCATCTCTGCAGGCACTAACCTGATGGACACAGATATTACACTTGTCACAAAACACCATGTCATTCCCATCTTCACTGTCAGGGGACCGGCACACATCACAGATGACGTCTTCATCATACTCAATACCCAATCCTTCCTCAGTTTCAATAGCGTGATTCATGTTCTCATGACAGTGCCGTTCCAGCACTTCAATTGTCTTCTCCATTGTGTTTTCATCCAGGGGCCCGCATCCTGCAACATAGAATAGGGAAGGGCAATTAGAGGACAGTCAGGTGCCTCTGACCGAATCTGAGATGCAAGAAGAGAGAAGGACAACTTCTAGCAACTACAGCAGTAAACACAGCATGAAGAAAACACCACAGCATAAAAGACAGACAGCAGTTTCTGTAGCTGCTAGCAGCTCTCATACCCTCCCCTCTGCCTCCATCACTTGTAAGGAACAGTAATGACATCCAAAATCACACACAATGTTCTTCTGAAGAACTCTAACTCCCATGGAAATAAAACTTGTCAAGAACGCTTTAGATCTTATAAAGATACAGAAGTTGCCACCACCCAGTACCCTTCACTATACTACTTGAGCGACCAGCACAACAGATATGAAAAGTGCTTTTATTGTTTTGTTGGTATTTTAAAAATGAAATAGTAGACACATATACTGCTGGCAATCCATACCTGAACACTACACACACCGCATACACCTACTACTGATCAAACTTAGCATAAGCAGAACCACTTAAAAAGAATTCGCTATGAGACATCCTCAGCTTGCAGCTTCAGGACACACACACTGTGTAAGAAACCCTACAACGTTCACAGCTCTAAGAAATTTGCAAACTGCATTCCCTCAAAATCCTCAGTCAGAAATGCTGCTGCTGCCCGTAGTTCATTGTTTACTCAGACCTTCAAAGGTTGGGTTATTCATGTAACATTAATAACAGATGCTAACATTTTAACTGCTGGACTATGCAGAAGAATATAGCTACTAATTTGGATTCCTTGTTGCAACCGATAAACAGGGAGATGGGCAAGATAAATGACTGCTGAGCATCTTCTGCTATTAAACTTTTCTCCACAATGCCTTGATATTTTCCCACTCCTTGAATTAAAAGAATTGCAGAATTCTGCAAAGGACGTTCAGAGGGCTCCAAGCCCTAACTGCTGGCTCCAAGCAGTCAACAGTGAATCCAGACGAAGTTGTTGCTCAAAAGATGTCTAGGCAGATCTTGAAAGTGTCCAAGGATGGAGATCTATCTCCCAGAAAAGCTTTGGCTTTGCTAACAGCATCTCTATATGCCTGGGAAGCTCGTCCTTGATTCTACTTCCTACCATCCTTTGGCACTGGAGCTCAGTCCTGAGTTCCCTCTTTCACCAAAAGCTGGTCTCCTGGATGTCTAGATCGATCTTTCTTGTGCTTAGAGAAGACCGTCCTTAAAGTCCCACTAGCTCTCCTCAGACCTACCTACCAGTTACCTGAGTGAGTAGAAACTTGCTCTCCTGAAGTCCAGGACCAGAAAGCTACTTCCTTCCTTCACTCCTCTCAAGATCTCGTCACCACTATTTCACAGCTACTACAGCCAATGCCACCACTGATTATCACATCCCTACAGGTTCTTCCTTGTTTGCGAACAGAGAATCCAGGAGATGCCAAGTATCTCCCTCTTCTGCCCACCTCTCCTTCTTAAAGGACCTACAATCATCCACAGAAGAATGCCAGCCACACAAGCTATTCCAGTGATAATTCCAAGATCATTTTCCATAGCTCCCTCCCCCCCCCAGCCCTCTACACCCACAGATTGCACAAAAAGC
Source organism: Thinocorus orbignyianus (assembly GCA_013400375.1). Lineage (NCBI taxonomy): Eukaryota > Metazoa > Chordata > Aves > Ciconiiformes > Thinocoridae > Thinocorus > Thinocorus orbignyianus. The sequence goes on from VXBW01005383.1 coordinate 388,005, forward strand.
ATTTTTACTTAACTGATTTTAAATGGGCTAACATGTGTGAAACTTAATTACCCTGTTAAGAACCCAGCACGAGAGCTCCTCAAAACTCTAAATTTGTAGCAATATGTTTAACTTTAAGAAATGTAAACATCTGCTTTTCCTACACAAAATTTCTGACTTCTGAAGTCCTAAAATCAGTTCCACCTGGTGTGGGCTTTTTCTCTCCTTCCTCAGTCTGTAGAAGCTGCAGACGATTTTGGATGTGAAGAAGTTTTTAGGCACAATAGGTAAAACATAAAACTAACAGATTGAGCAAGTAATTATTTTAAGCATTTTTACCTCCTGTTTTTCCTAGCGTTTCCACTCAATTCTCATTCAGCAACCTTCAAGATACCTCACAAAGAAGACTACAACTCTAGCAGCAGAAATTAACTGCTGCTTTAAAAATTAGAACGTGTTGTGAAATTACCCATTTCGGTGAGCTCTTCATTTAGCTCCTGAAGCCAAAAGATGTCCATGTCATCCAAGTCATAGCGACACACAGATTCTGCCAATTCCAAAATGTTGATGTAACCTGGTTCTGTGGGCTCTTGGCTGGAACAGTGGATGTATTTTCTGGGTCGTGTATACAGTACTTCTTTCACCTTTTCTGCTACAACCCTAGAGTGAAAATAAAATAAAAAAATAAAAAGAAATAGTTACAGCTTTTTAAGACCCATCCTTGAAAGACATGAAATATTTGCTCTAAGTGTGAAGAAACCTAGTGTTTCATGGATTTTAAACCAGCCAGTAAGTGTAGCCAGGCTAGGGAGACAGGATGCTGTAAATATCATTACTTCACAGAAAATGTGCTGCTGCACTGTGTGTTGCTGCATATACAAAATTCTTTTTTCCAAATGTAAGCCCATGTGTATGATTTTCGATTTAACAAATGCCACTAGTGCGATGATGCAAGTGTTTCTGAAACCCACAGAAGCATTATGCACAACCCCCCTACAATCTTTGTTCTATATTCTTCTCAAATGATGGAAAGAAATCTTGCCAGCTGATTTCTTGAAAATACCAGCTTTTTCACAAAAGCTTAATTTATTCTACTGCAGTGTGTGTAGCAGGGGGAGAAACGCTTGCTCTTCGTTTGGAATAAACAGCCTACCCTTATTTTGTAAGTGACACTTTATCCATGTTACAAATGTATTATTTTCGTGATGTAAGAACCATTCTGATGCCAAGCAAAAATGTAAAGGGGAAAAAACAGCTAAAAGTCACCCAGCAAGCAAGAGAAAAATATTGGTGTTTTAAATTTTTTGAGTATTTAAGAGATAAAACTCAGCATTTGATTAATAAACTAGCCTACAGGAATGGAAAGATTGACCTCAGTTAGATAAAGTAGATCTTTCTCTGAATTCAGTGCAAGAGGCCCTGCCTGTGAAAGAGAGCCGGGGAGATACTGAATGGAACGGTGCCATGTGCGAGCAGCTCTGCATGCTTTCTGGAGCTAACCCTCCACAGGACAAGGAGGAAAGAAAAGCTGTGGGAAATAAGGCAAGAAGAGAAAAGAAGGAGCAGACAGCAGTCAAGCAGTATCCCACATAATTCTTACTGGACAATGTGGGTTGTCAACTTTAGCACAAACAACGTTCTTCTGCCATTCCTCTTACCCCTTCACCTTGCTCATTTTTCCCCTCTCACTCCCTTGTGAGCTTTGCTTTTCTCTGGTCCAGCCAAATCTATAGCAATTTTTTTCCTCTAATGTAATACTGCTGGTATGAGATGCAATATATTTATTTTTAATAACTTGGTACTGACAATAGCCCCAGTGGAAATTAAATTATGCTGGCATCAGTGCTTTCACTGGACAATTCATTTATCTTTGTCTCAAAGACCACACTGGCAATAACATTTCTACATTGAAACACACTCTGTTTCCACCAGGAAGGGTTGCAGGACCACAGTGTTACGTTTTCCTCCTCTAAGCACAGGGTGAGCGAACAAAAGGTTATTTATCTACCTCCTGAAACTGAGATCACTGAACTTCTAGAATGTTCAGCAGCCATGTGTGGCAAGAAGCAGCAGAAAGGTTTACAGCTTTGACAACAATAACCAAAATTATAAGGACAAGTAACTTTATCAGGTATCAATGACTACTGCGTGTCTACTGCTATACAGTGTCATGCTTTATGGAGAAGCCTTTCAAGGAACATGTATAAGACTGAGGTTTATTTTATTTTTAATTTATTAAACTCGCCATACTCAAATGAGGAAATCCATGACACTGTGTGACTCAGGAAAAAAGATCCCCTTTCAAAATCACAATACAGATACTGTAACAGTGTAGAGACAGAACTGATCTGGACTAAAGTGCTCCAGAAATGTTTCCCAAATTGGTACTTGTTTGGTTTAAGGACATGCCTGAAGGTTGCTGCATTGGAGATTTTAGTAACACATTAAAGCTGACTGCATTTAAACAATCTATTTCTGAGACAACGTCTTCCCTAAGTTGACATTTTGTGCACAAGACCTGTGTCTGATCACCAGTACCTGAGAGATGGCTGTGGAATAGTTTCTGGACTGGCTGGAACTTGAACACCTTTCTCCCATTCTTGTTTCCACGTATCCGCAAAGATATAATATTCATCAGGGTTAACATGGTGAGAATCTGGTAGTTTCATGGCACTGATGAGATCTTTGCGGAACACCTGCAAGAAACACCAGGGAAAAGAGCAGCTTGAGAAAGAGTGTTTGACTAAAGGAAGTAGTAGGTATTTTTCTTAATCCACACTGCGACAATGCATATACCTTGATAATTTTTTTTAAACCATACCAACACACAAATAAGTCAACCTGAAATAACACAGAATATTAACTCTCAGTGTACCAGATGCAGTATGACAAAAAGTTTACACTAACTCAAAACCATGCAGCTGCCCGAAGGTTAATCATAAGGAAGAAGGCTGCTACAGGCAACCAGGGAGAGAGGAAGGAGGCCTGCATCTGATTTAAGACTCCTCACCACATCACTTTCAAACAGCTTATTTTCCTTGCCAGTCTGTGGGCTTTAGCCCAACTTAGATACAAGGTAGCATATCCTTTTCTTCCACTCAGTTCAGCTGCTTTAAACTGTCATATTCATCATGGGCTACGAACAGTTGCCATGGAGAAACTGATGTATGGGGACTTTCTCATTTATTAGAACCACTTCGAGTTTTACTGGTTGGGATCTCCAGGACCAAAGACAAACAGCTGCCCTTGCTGAAACACGAGACCCAGGCTGCTCCATGCCTGAAACCCAGGGATGCAGGCACAGAGACACAACCCAGCCTCAGCATCCTTCAGCAAACCTACAGGAGGGAACCCCACGGGAAACAGAACAAACCCATCAGCAACAAACCTCCAGCCGTAACATTCTGCTCTTGGTTCAAGAGGATTAAGATTTTACGAGCATGCAAACATGATTATCAGTCATCTCAGAGCTTACTTCATGCCAATGTCTGTCAAATACAGGTGCATACAATTTAAATAAAGGGCATATGCATCCTCTGTGGGTTTTTTGTTTTGTTTTGTGTTTTGTTTTTTTTTCATTCCACTGCTACATTGCACCAGTTCAACATTCCTAAGAGCAAAACAGTGACTGCGGCTTGGTGTTAGGGACACATCACAACTAATTAACTGTATTATCATAACGAGAAATCAAATCCTCAAAGGGCGATAAAATGAAACAGAAAATATCCCTGCAATAAGCTGTGGCAGGTTGAACTCTCTTCTTACTAATTCAGTTTTATAGCCAAAAAGTAATAAAATATCTCAGAGCCAAATATCTTCGTGTACCCTTTTCAATTTGACAGCACCAGACCGGTTATGCCTACTGCAAAAATTCTCAGCTGTTCTTAGAATTCATCAAGTAAACATTATTAAAAATGGCTCTATGCTAAAACCAGGTATTGAAATAGGCTGCTGGTGACCTGGAACATTGGTGTTACTTCATTATGTCCTACAACTGCATCTCAGGTGAGCTGCTGGGAGAGCAAGCTGACCGAGGGAACACAAAATCACAGCCTCGAGGCTCTCTTATTTGCTACTGATGTGTCATCTGCTTTGGTTCAGACCAGACTGTTCACTGTTCTCTTCTGTGTAAAACTCCTTCAGGTACCTAATAAGCCTGTATTAAAATCTGAGCGACAAGAGTGACAGCATCAAGACTGCAAACATCCATTTTTTATCAAGCAGTATGTGTACACACCAAAAAAAAAAAAAGTAAAATTATTTATGCCACTTAAAGGGCATTTCCATTTTCTGTGTTACAGGTACAGAACCAGGATTATGAGAAACAGTAACACGGCACAATTCCAAAGAATCCCAGAAGGAAAAAAAATAGTCCAATAAATGAGACATGCAATGACTCCTTTAATTATCAGAAAAGATATTCCTCAAACCTTATCTGAAGTAAGTGCTTTACAAACTACTTTTTAAGCCACTGACAGAATATAGAAGTAGAGTGCTTGATATCAAACCCACTATTTTTTAAACACTAAATGCTATTAAAGGCATCAGTATTCTAACTACATTGCTTAGCAGCAAATTCATCTTCTGATCATCCATTATGTATGTGAACTTTATCATCTCTATTTTTAGAGCACAAATCTCTTGGTGCATGGACTTTTTTTGTTGTGTTTTTGTCTGTTGTACAATACTGACCACAACATCACCACACGTCAATATTAAGTTCTCTGCTTCAGATCTCCGAAATTTACAACAGAGGTACCACTGAAGGTCAAAAATTTAACTAATATAATCATAACTGTTGAAACCCTGATGAACCCCAGAACTCAACCAAGACTTCATAAGAATTGCCTATTTATACTTGTGATAGCAGTGCAATTGAGTGCTTCCTGCCAACACTTGGAATCATTACAGTCTCCAATGCTCCAATTACAGTCTTCATTCCTCCTCTTCAATCAGTATTTCTTCTTCACGCAGGTTCTTCCAACAGTAAAATACTCTCAGAGGACAACATATGAGAATACTTACTCTATATTTCCTTTGTTGCAGAAGCAAAACAGAACACCCAGGGGACCCAAAGAGAGTTTTCTGACAAATCAAGTGAATTTTACTTCAGCAGTCAGCCTCAAAGCTAGGAGTTAATCAACAAAGAGCAGACACGTGCCTCCAGAATTTAGACAGCCAGCTTTTCCTTGTGGTTGTTTCTTTTTGGATGCTTATTTGGAAAACAGTATCACTCCTTTACTAACTGTATCCAATAAAGCAACAAGTAGTCCACTCCACAGCACGTATATTCTCCTCTCTTGGCAAGCACCCCCATCACTTCCACAGTTAGGCCACGAACTGCAGTGGTCATCTTTCAGTCACCCAAAACCAGTTCTATTTCTTACCATACATACAAATACAACCCTTCAGCTTGATTTTAGCATCATCTGTAATATCACACTTATTGAGAAGACTTGAAAAACGAGCATGCCAGGTCTAAACTAATAAGGAACTCCCAGCCCAGAATCACCCCTCAAGAGCAGACCCAGGTAGCACTACGTCTCTACCACAACAGAGAAGGGCCTTTCTGACTGCAGCCAGCAGAGCCAGGTCCATCACACACAGAAATGGGAAACTTCCCCACCGCTGTAAGCAGTCACAGGAGTTACTGTGTGACAGTGGGATTTCTAAAAACATATTTTTAGCAATTGAAGGCACGAAAGAAGAGATGAGTTCTAGCCCCGCTTACCATGTAAAACTGCTTTCCTCTGAACTTCCCATTTCATTTTGCTGCCAGGAATGTTTACTTTTGGCTGAAAACGGGTGCTGCACTGACTGAATGACGTCAATGAAAAATGTGTTTTTTCTTATGTCGTAATTGTCATCATCATCAACATCTTAAGCGTTTTTTTGAGAAACTAATAGTTATTTCATGCTTTAGAACTGGGGCTTAAATCTAGAAGAGATCTTTTTCTTTGGTCAAGATTAACTTTTTGCGCTGCAGTAAAAGTCTGCCTGGATTTTCTGAGGCAATGAGAATTCGCTTGTTACCTCTGCAGAGATGCACTGCCATTTCTAAAGCCATTAAAGCCTGAATTTAACAAAAATTCTCCAGAAATAAGGATACTCTGCTCCCCCATGGTGCTAACACACACCAAGCAATAATGACGTCATGGAGCTGTAGAAGGAAAGATACGGTTCATAGGTTTTATATGTTTTTCAGACTTCTAAGTCCTATTTGGAAGTGATGTCGAAAGAGTATGTCCAAAGAAAATTAACTTAATAGAATCCATTTATAAATGCTACACCAAACACAGTCTATGACTTTAGCCCAACTCCCTCTGGAAGTACTCAATGAGAATTCAGTATATAATCCTTCTCCCAGAACCCTCCTGTGCTTACTCTGGGAATAAATCAAGTCTGTGTAACAGAAAACACTATTTTGTGTCAAGTAGCCTTATCCACTAAAGATACCAGGGAGGATACAAGTAATGCTATAGAAAATTACAGTAAAATACTAGCATCAAAGACTGAGAGTGGGTCTTGACAACTCCACAGCATTCTACAAACCCCACCTTCACTGAACAATTCAAACATCAGATCATAGAATCATAGATAAAATGGTTAGAGTTGGAAGGGACCTGAAAGATCGNGATTGTCCGCACAGACTATCAAGCACCTTTTGCTCATGACCATTGCAAACCTAAAACCACATTTAAAAAAAAAAAAAAAAAAAAAAAANAAAAAAAAAGAGAGAAAAAAGAAAAAAAGTAAAACACGTAAACATGTTATCCAGTAACTGTCTGCAAACCACTACTGAAACCAACTGATATCATTGCTCATCCACCTTGTCTTGCCCAAACACATGCATGAGAGAAAACAAATGGATTGGCATCATCTCTTAAAAATGGAAAGAAAAATCAGTATTTCTTCTTGACACTCTCTGGGCTTTTGGATACTTTGACTGACCATCTGCTTACAAACCTCCAACAAGGCTAAGCTGTGTGTCACAGATGCCTGGGCCACAACTGGGAACCACACCTCAAAGGTTTAAGGAAATTCGAGGTTAGCTGTTCTGCTGTTACAATCGGAGTGGGATTTCTGCTGGATTGCATCCAGCTGCTTCAGTCCTAAGGCTTCCCCTGCTCCCAGCAGAGCTCCAGGCGAGTCAGTGTCACGTGTTTCAGATCCCCATGTACACTGCTTCAGCCAGAAGACCCACTGCTCCAGAAACACAGAGCCATGATTTTTAAAAGGCGGGAGGGAACACCTGTGTTGCATCCTGTCCCACTCACATAAGTATACACTCAGAAACTTTTCACGGAAAACAGCACGGAAGGAGGACCAATACCCTCTCTAACCAGAGAAAAAGGTGAAATAGGCTGTGAAGGAGACCAAAAATCAGGAAAATACTATCTTGAAGGCCAACTTTGAAATTCCAGATGCCAAGCACTGAAACTATAGCAGACCCTTTCTGCAAGTAAATTATGCCAAGAGTTTTTCCATCATCACCTGGGTCAAATCATCTCTTTTTTATTCACTTTTGAAAGGATCTAGTAACTTTAAAATTCCCATAAGTGTTAAAGCTTAGTCTACTATTGTAGCTCCCAAGTAGAACACCCTGAGCAAAATTTAAACACACTTATAAAGCAGCATTTTACACCTAAAATCATCTCGTAAATAACAAAACAAAAGCCAAATCTTGGTACGACCTATCACAAGTGTAATATAGCCACACAGTATCTGAGCATACCTTAATCTCTGCATAGACATTTCACAGTATATGCAAAAGACCACCTGTTTATGAAGAATGAAGCACTAAGGACAATATTTGGTGGGCTCATCCTGAAAAGATACAATTTATTAATACATTACAATCTGGGCATGAAGTCTCTGAATTAAAGCACTTTATGAACCTGGAGACTCAAGACAGGGTGGATTTTCTCTGTGTAGTTGGAGGCTTTTTTTGAAGCGAAGTAAATAAAAGACAACATAATTTTAAAATGCAAATGAAGCAACAGTTCCAGGCATGTATAATGACTGGACTGAAAAGCTTGATATGTTAAAAAAGCTGGAACAGACAGGAATAAGCATAGCAATAAATTTATAGTTTTCAAAGATCCGCAGAATGTGGACATGCACTGCAGTACATCCTCATGTTTGAGCTTCTACTCCCTATAACTATTTTTATGGATTATCCAGGACTCGAGGAAATGAATTTTTGTGCTCTTCTTTTAAGTAACCAAGTATCTTCCTAGCCTCCTTTACAGGCACTTATAGGAAAAGCCAAGAAACCAGATACAAAACCAACCCGATCTAACATCATATCTCTGACAGTATCTCATGAGGCAGAAGAATGTGCAAGAACACATCAAGTTTCCTTCTGGTTGCTAATCAGACATGAGCTTCAGATTTCTGGATTAATCCACACAATCAATTTTTTAAATGGTATTAATTTATACAGATATTTAGAAAAATCTATAGTCATTATCATCCATCCAATTCCTTTTTTAATCTTGTTTAAATCTCAGTCTCAGTAACTTCCTGTAGCAGAGGAGCTTCACAATATAATTACATGATGCATGAGAAGGATACTCTTTTAATTGCTACAGATTTCCTAACTTTTGCCCTCATTCATTTCCCCCTGTCTTTCCTTCCCAATTCTTCTGTCTCAAGAATGGACAAGGCTTAAGCCCTACCTCTGCTGTTTTCAGACCATTCATATTTTACCGTTACAGCAGCTCATTCACTTCCACAGGTAAAAGAGCAGAGTCTTTTCCCAAGCAAGCTTTTCCATGCCCTTACGCATTTGGGTCATATCTTGTTGAAGAGTTCAAATAGCTTAAGTACCTCCAAGCAAAAATAGATCCCAAAAACAACCAACGAGGTTGCACCTCTGACTTAGAAAAAAAAAAAATTACAATACTTTTATGTTTCTCCATCAACTAACTCAAGCAGGCTAAAAAGCAGCTCACTGAAACTCACAAGGCACGTTCACCAGAGGTCTGGAGAAGCCTGTACACATATCCAAGTTAATTCAGAATTTTTTAAGGTAAGCACATGCATTAAAGCTAAGTTTCCTACTCTGTGTTTGTTATGGTGTGAGGAACCCACAATAATTCACTGTTGTTTAGACAATTATTCTATCACCTGATGATCCCTCCCCAGGAAGGGGAATCAGAGTAAAACCAGGGAAACTTGAGGGCTGAAATAGAACAAGATTTAACAGAAGACTAAATAACTAACACTAATAATACTAAAGAACCAATATTGATCCTGACACCAATACAAAGCATACAAGGATTATACTCAGGAACTATATGATTAGGAAGCTGTGCACTCCCAGCAGTGGACAGCAAACATGGGACACTATGAGCACCACAGCTTCAGGAGTAAGGGAAGGCTTCAGGGGTCTGGCACCAGGACAAGAAGTTCTCAGGATCACAGCCATCACAGAACACAGGGAACACCTCAGCAAACTTTTTAATTTACATTGAATATGACGTTCATGGTAGGAAATAATCCTGTTGGCCAGCTTGGGTTAAGTGCCCAGGTCTCACTTCTCCTCCTGCACCTGGTGAGGTTGGAAACACTGAGACCTTGAAACCCACATACCATAGCTGGCTATGAAGTAAATATTTTCACAAATTCAGACACTACAGTCTTCTGAAAGTGCAGTTTTCCCAAGCATTAGAAGAGACCTTACTGAAAAGTAAGATTACCAAGAAATTAGTCCTGTGTCACTCAAACCAGGACAGTATGGTACACGCAAAGCACTGATTTAACAACGTTGGCCATTCACTCACAGAACAAAACTGACCACTTTCAAACTGCAAAATGAATCCATTTTCTGCCAAGAGTCTAGTCTTACAGGGCGCTCCTTGGGATCAAGACCTACGATTTATGTGGCAGTTAAATGCCACTAAAAAAAAGTTTCACATACCAAAGTAATGAAAGCAGACCATTTACTCGTGGAACACAAGCTACATTTCATGTGATAACACAGCTGTCACTATAAGCAATGAGGGATTTAAAAACTTCTATTGCTGTGAGATTCAAAACACAATTTGCAAAGACAGGTAAAATACCGGCAATATTATATGTGAAGGGTTAAAAAAAAAAAGCACTATGCTGACTTAACTCCTTTACAGTTTCAAGAGGGACAGAAGACTGGATAAAAAAAAAATGTAAAAGCTATATCTATCTTGAACGTTATAAAGACCTCTTAGGCTCTTTTGTGACCCTACTAGACTAAGGGAAAAGAAACGGTCAGTCATTCAGCAGGATCCAGCTAACAGGTTTTCCCTGCAAAAGCGATTCCAACTCCTCTGCCATCATTTTCTGCTGCAGCTTCCACGGAGACAGGAAACTGCAAAGTACAGGCTTCATGCTGAGCCAGACATCCAAATGCCTCCTACCCTCCTACTCCCACACAGCCTACTGCTTAGGCCCGCCAGCCCCTCCTGGCTGTGTTTAAATCCATGAGGGGCAACACCACAAATGGCATGTGGCCAACATCATCATAAAGGTCTGAAAAACTGTTATAACTGATAACTTCTGCTGTGCCTGTAACCTTAACACGATTTACTTATTCAAAGTAAATGCTAAAGCTAATCAGATAGCAGAATTTTTAAGCCACCATTTCAGTAGTTTGCAGTAGACTTTAATCCAGAAGAGGAGCACCAAGGAAGACCCACACTCTTGCTTTTGAAATTAGGTAGAGAAACACCATGGTCTGAAGAAACATCCTTATAAGCTTGCCTTGTTCTCACCTTCTTCTCCAAGGAGGAGAATGGAGTAAGCAGACCACAGGTTCAAACCAGCAACATCTCTCCTGCATTGATGTAAACCCCTTCTGGGGGTAAGGCAGGCCCTGGGAACAAGAGCCTGACTCTAACACTGCACCCCCCTGCCTCACAGTAACACCAGAGGACCCCACTCCACCGAGGTCATCCCCACGCCCGCCTCAACCCTGAGGCACCGGGGAGGCAATTCAAGACAGAGCAGTCCTCAACTGCAGCCACCCATGTCATTTTTCACAGGCAGCAGAGGACCATGGCACACCCAGACAAGTCCTGAGAAGCAAGTGACAGACACTTGCTTGTTGGCCACAGTACCAAAACCCAGCTTTCATTTGGAGAGAGAACCCAGCTACTCAGGTTGGGCTGGATATGACTGTGGAAGTGGAAAAATGCCTATGCATTCACATACAATTTAACTGAGAAAGGCAGGCTTTCTGGTATGAAAGAAAAATTAATGTATGAAGACCATAAGCAAAAATATTCCCAAACAGCTATTTATAGCTTTGACCTTTCAGATTTTCTGCATCACAAACTCAAGAAACAGCCTGCTGCCTGGCAAGTAGAGGTGAATGAAAGGAGCGCAATGCCAACTTGTTAAAAACAGCCCTTGCTAAAGGGATGCTGTCAGCCTGAAATTTTAAATTCCTATCTAATAGGTATCAGGCAGCTATTACTACAGAAAACTTAGGGAATTACAAGATTTTTGGAAGGGTGAGTGGTGAGGTCTCTTTTCAGTCTTTGCTTTAAACCCTTGTCACCACTTAGTGCATAAATAATCAATTTCAATGCTCTGCTGACAACAGCATTTCATGTAATACACTCTCCAGCATATGCTTTTCAAGAGGTTGGAAGGCGTGCTTCCTTCCAGCAGAAGGAAAGGAAAAACTGGAAGGATAGCCAAGAGTATTACATACAAGCGGTAGAGATTATTACTGCCACTTTCCTTTCCATTCCCCTTCCCAGAGGACTTGAATTCTTTCAGGTTCTTTCAAATATTGTACTTGGGACAGTCCTCCAGAAGAGTGCATATTCTAAAGTTTGAAATTTGTTTCTTCTTCCATACCTCTATCTTTTTTCTTCTTTCTTCTTTCTTTTTTTCTGGGAGGGGAATCTTAAATGAAAGATAACAAGAAGACCCCAGTACTAGTGGAAAGTTGATGTTATGAAAGACACTTCCTTAATTCCAAGTGTATATTCCACATTCCGTTTTTCAAAGTATCATATTTTCAAGCATTAAAGGACTCAAGATTTTGTCTTGTAACAGTAAAGATCTCAAGAGAAGGGAATGAAAACATTGGTCATTTTAATTCCTACAAGTTACATAAACAGAACCATTGTATGCTATATACATGGACCACATCCTCGCAATTATTGTTTATAACGTACACAGGCACATTAAGACAGCATGGAGCAAAGAAAACAGCAATAGGACAACCCCTAAGAGCAAAAGATAAAAGAAGAAAGCTGGATAGCTGGGCAGAAAGAAGGAATTGGTAAGGGACTAGCACTGAGCTGTATTTGAAACAGCAGTAAGTCTTCAATATTTGAGCTTTGGTTCCCATTTGCTCAGCTTGGTTAGTAACAAAGCTACTGCCTAGGCAAACATGAGCAACAAGTACAAGCCCTTGGCAGCCATAAGCTGTTTTAAGATAAAAATTCTTACAGAACCATAATCCTCAGACCAATATCTTATAGGTTAAAAGAAAAAAAAAAAAAAAAACACAACACAAAAGAGAGACATTTTTTCTTAGCCTTCTTGGGGGTTGTAAATAAAACACTATGTAGCTAGTTCTGGTCAACTTTACTTTTATTGAAACATTCATGCAAGATTCGCTTCCAGGAATGGATGGGTGATTTTTCTTCAATTAACTTGAGATGAAGCTTCCAAAGAAAGGACATACACTCTAACATTTTCCTTGTTCTTACCAAACCAAACTCATCTAGTTAGCAACATTTAGAAAAGAAGCATCAAGTACATTTCCCGAATAGCTTTTGCTGCACAATCTATATAGTTTATGCAACCTCTCACAGGGGTACTGAAACAGGTAAAAAGCTGCTGGTATAGTACACAAAATTATTCTGGGACATAAACTCAACTTTAAATTCTAGAGAAGCAAAGTGGATTTTGTCAGTCTTTTTTTTTCAGTAACCTCAGGCCTCAACAGTCGTAACAGGACGCTGAAGGACTCATTAGGAGAGAATATGATAGCAGGTAAGGGGAATTAGCTACGTAAAACATTTCTCACATCTGCAGTTATTATCCGGCTTCAGCCCTAAAGAAAGCAAGCATCAAATCTGGAGAAGGCAGCCAACAAATCCCCCCCCCCAAAAAGGGCAATGGCTGATGGAAGGGATTTGAGCATTGGTTTCTGCATAAAAACCAATTTATTCAGTTGGTGAATACAGATCCAGCGACAGTGCTGATGTGTGGAGAAGTCCTAACAGGTGGGGATGGCAGAGTAGAAAAGCCTTACTGAAGGTAAAAAGCCAAAAATAAGAAAGTGGCAAAAGATGAATAAGCACTATTCATACATACCCTGTCCACTTCAGTGTCCTACTGCTTTATCCTAAAGCTGAAATAAAGTATCCTTCCTGTACCCATACAGACCAAGCACTTCTTTCTGTGGCTGGCTCTCAAATTATAAGGCTATCCCAGTTCTTTCAATTTCAAAATGAGACTACATTTCAGGGGAAGAAAGAACTACATGTTGCTGTCTGCAAATGCCACAAGTCATTTTGGGACATCAAACACAAGAGCTCCTGTAATACTCACACAGCAGGGGAAACGCAGTTTCACCAAAAATTTGACAGGTGACAAATGGACTCACTGGCACGAGTTCAAATCTCACGATTTCAAGGCTTAGAAACATGAAAACTACATGACAAAAAACTACCAGCAACCAATCTTTAACCCTGGTTCTTACCTCAGCAGGTTTCTTTTGTTCATTTGCTGGTGTTTTTGACTTGCTCCTGTATTTAGAACAAGAAGAAAAGGAAGTGGAAGGACCTATTTAAAAAAAAAAAAAAAAAAAGAAAGAAAGAAAGAAAGAAAGAAAAAGAACCATTATAGATCGTTTCAATTGATTTAATTTTTCAGTAAAAAAGGCACTCCAATCTCTTGAATTGTCATAACTTCTTGACAAGACGTGGGCAAAAAAAACTCTTAAGCAGTCTGCAGGCTTGATCACAGCTCCTCCTGTTCCACTCACTCTTTGTAAAACCACAGCACATTGAGTTTATGGGTACATTCTGCTCTGCCCAGTACAAGCACGAGTAAACAGAAGCAAGCAGGCATATCACTTTCCTTCATTTCCTTTCTAACAAAGTGCAAGGAGAAGCAACAGAGCTTGCAAGTCCTAAAAACAAAAAACAAACCAAAAACCCAGAAAAAAACTGAAATAAAAAAGCAATGGTTCTAAAGCATGCTGATAAGAGATGTAAAAAAATGTAGTGTGATGTCTATATATTTCTAGCAAAACATTATTTCAATACAGGATACACTGATGACTCGCAACAAATATGACAATGAATCATCACTATGTATAGAGTTACTAGATAGGTTTATAGAAAACAAACAAGACCCTGCCATACAGGTGGGGTTTTTTTGCAGATAAAATGGGAAGTTGCAATCTCAGGCAGACGTGTGCCAAGGAACATTTAAAATGGAACTTTACTAAATTATATAACAGACCAAAATGGAATTGATCAAAAACAAATATAAGATAACATAACAATCAATATACTGGTTATAACTCTATTTTACATATAGCCCTAAGATATCAATGCTCAAATACCTTGCCAGCCTCAGCAATTTTAAAGTTGAGGCTCTGCACAAAAGACAACAGGACTCCTTTTAAAAAAACAGTAATTAAAAAAATAAGACACCAGACAGTAAAATTTGTCTTGAATTACAGATTTCTTTTTCACAGCTCTGAAAGGGAAACACATCCAAGTTTCTCTTCGGATTCTAAGCAGACTCAAAACTCCCCCCAGATTTACAGGGTTCTTTGCCTCATTTTCCTCCTGTAACAGAATTCAGAACACCAAAGACTACAGAACACAAAAAGAAATCAAGCAAGAAACATTTTTATTTTTTTTTAATTATAAGAGGTGAAACGGTTTGCCCTCAAACCGCAGAAGGAAACCACAAGGGGGTGATAGACCAAAGAAAAGCTAGTAGGTATTACTTACTCTCATTGTCTGAACTGTCACTGGTGCTCAGATGCCTGTGGCGTTTCATCCTGACGCATCCTAAAGAGAAAAAAAAAGTTGATGGCAACCATTCTACCAGAAAATCACCGGCTGCTGGCTGACACCAAGCTCTTCACACTGAAGGCAAAGCTCATCCGAAGAGCTTTCAGGCACAGAAATAATCCTCAGTTCAGCCACTAGTTTTTTATTTCTGCAGGCAATTATTTAGACCCAAGTGTTATCCGTGAAACTGAGCGCCTTCAAAACCAGCGTGCCTCTGCTGGGCAGAGCCTGCTTTAAATTTTGCAGAAAGGAGAGCAGCCCGCCAGCTGATTCCCGGCAGGGCGTGAGCGGAGCTCTGCTCTCGGAGGAGACTCAATGTCCCATCTGTTCAGCCAGAGGAAGAGTTGCCATGGTGGCAGTCGCTAGCTGGGAGACGGGCGGAGGCCAGGAAATAAGGTGGATGCACAGCAAGGCAAGGATTTAGAAACATAACTCACCTTAAAAAGAAAAAAAGGCAAATAAATTCCAAGGCATCCTTGCAAAACAAAAGGCAGATTTTAAATGGGGACATTCACAGAAAATGGTGACTGATGCCATTTAATTTAAATCATCTGATCACCACTTATGAAATGTGTATTTCAGAAATCTGAGAAGTGATCAAGGGTATTGCTGAGAAGTAATTCCACGGTGCTGCACTAGTTCCATTTAAAAAAAAATGGTACTGAGCTTTCTGAAATTTGTTTTCAAACACGTAACACATGCAGAGGATGGGGAAGAAGATAACTCTGTACAGCTACTTAAAAAAAATAAATAATCAAAATATCAGCTATATATTCTAAACAACAGCTAGCAGAAATCCATGTATTTCCTTGTAAGTTCTGCCATTCTATAATATTCAACATTACAGTTAAGTAAGAACCGGTAATAGCTTATAACTAATAATAGTAAATTAAAATCACCCCTATCTTTTCAATGGATTGAATGAGTAAATCATTAAAGAAAAAGAGAAGTAAAAAATGATTCTGCAAGAACAAACAACTTTTTTTTTTTTTTTTTTAAAGTAGAAGACAGGCTCAAGTAGGTTACAGACAGCTGACCCTGAAATGCCTGCAATATTACAAGTGCCAGCCTGGCCACACCTGAAACACAAGCAGCTCCATTTCCTAAACAAAACCACATGCTGTTAAAATAAAGCAACACAGCTCAATACCCCATTTGATAAACCCTCCACATCAGTTACTGTACAAGGGGTCTTGAGATTATCCAAAGACCACGGGGACAAATAAGATTTCCAGATAAGAGAAGCCTGTCCAAAGGCTTTGGAGAGGTTGCAATTGAATTGTTAGCAGCACAAGTGTTGTGTTCAGTGGAAATTTTCAACAGCCTCTCTGTTTGAGAGATTGAGTTTACTGATTCTAAATGCAATTATCACTCCTTTTTAACACTCCTTTTGACCCATCTGTTATAAAAAGACATTGCCCACATTCCTGAAGTTGAAAAAGGAAGCAACCTGTGCAGTTTTCAAGCAGGTAGATATAGAACTTCTGAGTCAGGCATTTA
This sequence comes from Thinocorus orbignyianus, assembly GCA_013400375.1. Taxonomy (NCBI): domain Eukaryota; kingdom Metazoa; phylum Chordata; class Aves; order Ciconiiformes; family Thinocoridae; genus Thinocorus; species Thinocorus orbignyianus. The sequence continues at coordinate 404,522 of VXBW01005383.1, forward strand.
AACTGGGGAGGACAGACAGACAGTGGTCAACAGGACAGGCCATCAAAAGGTGTCACTTGTATCGCCTCAGCAAGCTATAAACTCCCATTACATAAATTTCACATTAATTCACCTTCTCATAGCTCAAGCAACCTGGGGGAGGCAAGGCACTGGGATATGAAGACCAGTGCCCAACAGAAGAGCTACATCAAAAACTAAACAGCTAGAACATCACAGGACTCCATTTCCAGCTAGTAACATAAGGTGACTTGTGCAGGTACTGGCCAGATGAAGAAACTTCCATGAATCCTTGAGGCAAAAGCTGTGTGACAGGTAGAAGACGCTTGGGCCAGAAGGGCCTTTCTTTGTGCATGTTTTGGGGGCACCAGATTTGAAGTTAACTGCTGGGTAGGGAGAGGAGGACTGGAAGACTACTTTCATCTTGACAACTCCTGTAGTCTAAAGGCATGGACTGTAATCAAGTGCAAGTAAAAGGGTATTGCCTATTTGAGAGCTTGTCCTCCAGCAGCCAAACCCAGTCCCCCGGAGCATACAAGCCCTGCTAAAAAGCAGTCTTCAGTTCCAAACAGCCCTGGGCTTACAGGGCACGTTACAATACATTTTTGGTGTGCCGAGTAGTACTCCACACTTCCACTTAGCAAGAACTGCAAGTGCTTGCTGCTTGCTTTGTTTTCATGTTCAGATGAATTTTTGAGCAGTTGTTAAAAGGTGCTGAAAGCTTATGGCAGGCGATTCTCATCTCTTACAGCCTATATAAACATGCAGTAATAAAACCTTTTAACTCTGTACTGAAGGCTGCTGTCTGCAGAGCACAACATGAACATTCAATTAATGTAGGGTCAAACATGAGGTTGAGAGAGACAACTGCAGGAGGGAACACCCAGGAAGCCTGGACTTCTGCCTGGGCAACTGAGGAAAGCAGAGAGGAGATGTGAGATGTCTACTTCAAAGACCACTTACACAAAACCAGCAAATCTAACAAAAACTTCAGAATAGAAAGCACACCTCTGCTAACAACTCCATAGGAGTAAAAAAATCAACCACCAAACCAAAAATAAAATAAATAATTTAAAATTGCATTTGAGAAATGGGTTTGTAGCAACTCAAGCAAGAGATTTACACCTCAAGCACAGCAGACTGAAAAAGCAGTCACCTGGGGTAAAAGTCCCAAATAATAATAACACTGGATTCCTGCCTGATTTTCTGCAGCAATATTAACCACAGCTACAGTGAGTAAGAGCCTACAGAGCTACAACAAATCACAGGCATATCGTGTTCAGTAAGACAGGTTATTATAGAAGCAACCCATGTGCTACAAGTTCATCATCTGGCCCCACACGATACAGGAGTAGCCTCAGCATCACTCAACAGGACCACCCCTGCACAGGGCTTCACTTCTCTGTTTAATAGGAGACCCCTTTGCCATACCCTTGTGTACACTGGGACTGCCTCGAGACTTCCAGTTCACTTCCACGCCCCAAAGCATGAGGGCTCATCAGAAAGGCTCACTGACAATGTTACTGCTCCCTAGCCATTACAGAAGGATCCCAAAGGAGGCACCACTTCTGTGGTAAAGCTCTTCTCTCGCTCCTTCACCTGCCTTTGCAGAACGTGGAAGGATCAGCAGCTGGCTCCCTTCAGAAAGGGGGTGCCAAAGCCAGTCCCTACAACATGGAAACCAATGTCAGCCTTTCCGTGCTTCAGACCAGTTCCCCAAAGCAGTCTGGCACCCTTCAGTTCATCCCTCAGCTTCAGACAAGGGCACCATTATCCAGAGCGAGGCTTCAAGCAACCCTGTGCCTCAATTCCTGCTTCTTCTACCTCATTTATATTTTATCGCTTGCAAAGGACTGTGAAGCAATTAAAGAAATAAATAAAACACACACACTCCCCTCCCCAAGGGCTGAATGTAGAAAGAAAGGGCAATCCACAGATGTCAAAAATCCAAACCAAACAAGCAGAACCAAAAATCATCGAATCGTTTAGGTTGGAAAAGACCTTTAAAATCATCAAGCCCAGCTATTAACCTAGCGCTGCCAAAGCCACCACTAGACTACATCCCTAAGCACCACATCAACACATCTTGTGAACGTCTCCAGGGATGGTGACTCAGCCACATCCCTGGGCAGCCTGTTCCAAGGCTTGACAACCCTTTCAGTGAAGAAATTTTTCCTAACATCCAATCTAAACCTCCCTATACCATTTTTGAGGCCATTTTCCTCTTGTCCTATCGCTTGTTACGTGGGAAGAGACCGACCCCCACCTCTCTACAACCTCCTTTCAGGTAGTTGTAGAGAGCAATAAGGTCTCTCCTCTCAGCACCTACTTTTCTCAAGGCTAAACGACCCCAGCTCCCTCAGCTGCTCCTTGGAAGACTTGTGTTCTAGACTCCAGCACCTCAATGTCTTCCTTATAGTGAGGAGCACAAACCAAACACAGCTGTAGTGGTTCGGGCCGGGTTGGTCAGTGACAACACCGCAGATGCTCTCCCCCAACTCTCTTGCTCCAAGGAGAGAAAGAAAAGCAAGAAAGAGACTTTATGAGTTTAGAAAAAAACCTAAACCATCTTAATAAAATATCAATAATAAAATAAAAAGGAAATAATGAAATCGATACAATATATATAAACATATATACAAAACCGTATCAAGCTCCCAGGGAGAGCTTGACTCCCAGGTCACTGGCAGGCACTGGGAAAGTTCCAGACTGGTTTCAGTGGAAACTTACGGAAATCCCACAGAAATGGATACAATCTCTGGTACATCCCTCTTCTAACTTCACCTCTGAAAACTATACTGACAATAAAACCTAGAATAAAGGAGCACAGTAAGGTGGTTGTTTTTTTCAACACATGCAGAGACCTAACAAAGAAGTGAGAAATTAATGAGATTACCAGCACTCTTTTCCTGTGTCATAGTTCCAGTTATGACAACTGGCATGTGGCAACACCAAAAGGCAATCAAGTAAATGTTATTTTATACATCCAAAACAAAAAAGTTTAGCAAATTTTTAAAACAGGTAAGAAATACAGATAAGAAAACAGCTTCAAATAAATGCCACTTTAAAAATAAAATTAAAAAAAAAGAGAGAGAGATAAGAAAAGATGAGCCTTTATTAGGATTATGACGGAAACCCCAGACTGTGAGCAGCTAAAACCATCAGCCTCCTTCTGCTTCCTTGATCTTCATCCAGGTGTTTGCAAATGTGCACACTGAAGATCTTCTTCAAATTTGAGAACTTAAGTTTTAGCAGTTTAGGAAGTTTGAACTTTCTAGCAGTTCTGATGTACAAACTGAGAAAAACAAGGAGTTTACAAGGAGTAAAGCAACTCAACACTGAAATGCTGCTGCAGAGTGAAAAAGGTAAACAGCTCCACCCCCCATCCCCCCAGAAAAAACCCAAACCTCACATTAAAACCCTATTTTCCAGTCACTGAGTAACAACCCTCACTATCTTACAAGGTAAGTAGGGGTGCTCTGGCTGTGGATTCAAAATGTGCTCAAGCATCATGGTCAAACACAGATTATCTTAAAATGACCATTAAAAATAAGAACATAACGCATCTTAATCTAAAGCTTTTTTTGCCTCCCCCCCACCTTTAAAAATCCACAGAAGAACTAATCTCTTGTAAGAAGATGTACACCTTCAGGGATCTTTAAAATGAAAATTAAAATTAAGAAATCACCACGTTGCAAGCAAGAAGATACTCAACTCTCCATCATTGCAATGGAATATCATCTGTGTAATTTTTAATATCTATTACCAGAGCGTTTCCTGAACTTGAACCATATTCTCAACCTGTCACACCTCTGACTTGTCAAGCCATGGCTGCATGTGTATCCCTGATCTGCTCACAACAGCTTAAGACAAGAACTGAAACTTAAAACAGAGAAGTCAGCCTCATTCTCTATGGTCACCTAAAATATCCAGACGCAGGTCATGATGCCCTGAATCCTTTGGGTGTTCAAGCAAAAATAACCCCAAGGAACACATTCCCTTCAGCCACAGGCAGCAACATCACACTGCTTCCTGTATTTCCCCAGCTTCCTGAATGCTGCTGCCCATATTGGGAATTTTCCCTGGAGCCAAAAATGCTACTAGATCACTGCACTTTCAAGGAAAACCAGGAAAAAGCCACCTGGCTGAAACACGGATCCAAAGCTAAGACTAATCAGCAGGTCAGCTAATACGTGCAAGAACCTGACTTAAAGGATGACACTGATATTCCCAAAAATCTAGGCAAAATGTTTCCTAATTAACGATTCTGAATTATATTTGCTCTTTTTTGCTTAGTCATGAGTATCTGCACCACTGAAGTGATTAAGAAACAGCCACTTGCTCCTACCACCATCCTGTACTTTCCCTGAGGAAAATCAATGTTGCACTGACTTAAGGCACTTCCCGTTTCTGAAAAGCTAGTTACTAGGTGTTACTCAAAAAGAAAAACAACCCAGAAAATCTGTTCAGCAGCATACGTAAACAGCAGACAGTTAACAAAATTTCAGAGCCTTAGTCAAAGCAAAAACCCATTTCCAATACCCACAGAAACAGCAGCAACAAACAATTTTTCCTTCTGAGTTTGCATCAAACAACTAAATTTACCAAATAAATTATTAAGTTTATCCTCTTGTTCAGGCACATCCCTCAGCATAGCTCATGAGTAACAGAGTTAGCAAAAAGAAGGACGAGGTATCTCTCAGTCTGAGCTCGTCGTATGGCATATTAGGCAAAACATCAGTGACAAGCGTACAAAATGAATCCTTCAATCCTGTCAAGATTTCTGAAGAAAACAGTATCTTCAAGGAGCAGCAGTCCTTTCTTCCCAGCTTCAGTTTGTTGCTAGAGGTTAAACATATCCAAGCATTATTCAGTACCTGTTCAGATCTACACAGAAGAAAAAGGCAACCAAGAACTATAGGCAATCAAGGAACTATAACGCAAATATATCCTAGACCTGTGAAATTTTATTTCTTCACATTTTAAAACAGACTGACAAAAATGGAATTGGTCACAGCACTAAGGAAACTTTCAAGGCGGCCAAAAAATAACCTACTTTATTCTATAAAAAAGAAAAAACAGCATTGATGTATGTAAACCAAATGACAAGCTACACGCAAATGTCTGATTAAAATGCAGTAGTTACATTTTTACAATATGGCTTTTCCACAAAAAAAAAAAAAAAAAAAAAAAAAAAAAAAAAAGGAAAAAAGGCAGAGGCAGTAGGTAGAAATTTCAAAAATGTGGTTTATGTAACTGTTAAATTTAGATTAGGAAGCAAATTATCTTGAAAGGTCTCCAGGAAATGTAGTACAGTAAAACCATTTAAATAGGTCAAATTTCATAGTCAAGTGCCAGGGAAACTACGAAATATGAGTAGAGTTAACACAACCTTTCAAATAACTAGAGGAAGAGAGATCACTTGTGTTTAGGTTTTTTATTATTTTTTTTTAATATCCTATCCAATCTCACAAAAAGGCTACATAAACTGGAAAAAACACCCACTCAGAACTTGTATTAGCAATATTTGCTGCACTGAAAAGGTTTGAAAGGTTAAACAATTCACAGAAAAGGAAGTTCAGAAAAAGAAAAGTAACACTGTTTATGTCATTCTAAGCAAAAATTAAAAAAAAAAAATTAAACCCCTACTCTACTTAAGAACTCCTTAACAGAATGACCATATCTCCTCTATTCCTCCCTTCCCCCCCAAATAAAATCTTTCTTGATTTATTCTCTGAAGACTGTACTGGGCCTACCACAAAATAAAACTCCTCTTGCTACTATTTCATACTAAGTCTTGGTTAACATAATAATCCATAATTCAACAAAGGAGGAATATGCCAGTTTTTAGAAGCAGTACTACTGGCGACAGCCAATTCCTTTGTCATTAGGTAAGTAAGTAATTTTAATAGGCAAGAAACTGAAATCTGGCTAATAGCATGGGTCCATATGCAGTGCAATAGCACCTAGACATAGTCTCAAGCTCAGTTATCCGTTATCTTTTTAGTAAAGGCAATTTGGCATCTTAGGGATACCGTGCGCTTAAACAGAGGAGAGCGGGGGGAAGTCGGAAATACCATTTCCAGCATGACCTATCCCCTGAAATAGTTAAATTCTGAGATCAGCTGATAGATGATAAAACCAGGATGAAGAAACCCCAAATATAATCCCCCTGCATTCATTTGCAGATTATGGGCCAAAAGGGAACCCTGACATCATTTCTATGCCCTTCTATGATGATGATTCATCATTCGGTCTAGTGCGAAGCACTTAATGCCCATCATTTTGCTTTGTGAGTATAAAAAGAGGGTAAGTGATGCTACTTCACATTTATAACATGCTGTGATGACACAATGAAATGCAGTGCATCCCAATATAACTGCCTTTCCTACCTTGAAAGCAAAAATGTCAATTTTAATTTCTGGTACCGTATCTATGCGTCGACCCACTGTAAGGGCAGGGTGGGACACAGATTTCCACCAGAGGCCTTCAGCTAAATTGCCTAACACCAAACAGCTTGTTAAAAATCAGAAATCCTTCTTAGGAGAACACATCCCCAGCAACTCACACAGCACCACTATTACCCCAAGAGATACTCTCCAAGAAGTTAGAAAGGTAATTAGCGACAGAACGGCTTCAAGCTGCAACAGGTCAGGTTTAGGCTGAACATCAGGAAAGAATATTTCACAGGAAGAGTGGTCAGAGACTGGAATAAACTGCCCAGGGAGGTGGTTGAGTCACCATCCCTGAATGTGTTTAAGAGTCATTTAGATGTGAGGGTGGGGGATATGGTGTAGGGGAGAACTTTGTAGAGTGGAGTTGATGGTTGGACTTGATGATGCCAACCTGAATCATTTCATTATTCTAAATCATGCTCTCTGCCCTGTACTTCCTCGACACCTGGACGTGACCCAGCAGCCTTTTTTTCATCTTTAAAGCAAGGTGCACATGTTGGCCTGGACACAGAGCAGCTCAGTGGGCCAGGCTGACATGGAAATGTATCTGCCCAATAAACACTGTAGTTTTGACATTCGCATCCTGAAGACAATACCAATTTGGGCAGAATCAATTTTAAAAAATAAACAACATCAGACAGCCATTAATTCAAGCAAATACACCGATACATATGTGATTCTTCTCCTCTCTATTTCAGTCTTCCTAATTACTTTCTGCTCCAGAGCACAGCACTGTTTTTACACCAGCTGTTTATTAACAAAACATATTGTTTTCTTAAAACAAAAGTAGAGATATGGATACAAAAAAAAAAAATAAACATTCCCTTCAAAATACCATATTGAGTTTGAGCGAAAGAGTGGTTTTAAAATAAAACAAAGAAAGAAGAACAAAAAAACCCAAAACAAACCAAAACTAACAAGCACTTCTTCCTCTGAAACTACAACCAGCTCAGTGCTGCCCGAGGTGTGCCTCACCTTCTGGCTCCTCAGCCACCTCCAGCCTTCCCTCCCAGTCAGAGGGAATGCTAAGATGAGGGAACTGGGCCCTCAGGAGAGGGATCTGTGCTCTAGTCAGCATTCCCCCTGACTGGGAGCAGTAAGATGAGGGAACTGGGCCCTCAGGAGAGGGATCCGTGCTCGGCATGGCTGAGGGGCCATGGCTCCCCTCTGCTGGTGCTCCCTCTCTACCTGCCTCAGCCATGCCCAGCCCTCCCAAGGGGAGCCACAAAGTCCCCCCAGAGCAGAACAAGTTCCCAGCAAGAAAAGTCACAGCGGCATTAAACACACAGGTAGCCCAGAGTGCCACCATGCAGCAGGTTGGTGCCAGAGGCTGAGACAGCCAGCACGCCCACAGGACAGGGAGAGCACCCTCCCCAGAGGGAAACCACCACGGCTCTCCCATCCTCAGACCCCCTCTGGTCAGGCTGTTGGGAATTCCATCATGGTTGATTGATAGCCAAAGGAAACCCCCAGGAGGCGTTACAGCCTGCTAACCACACAGAGGCTCCAAGCGTGGCAATAAGACGCCCACCCTGGCAATGGGGGTGTTTGCCCGCCCTGAGGAGCGCTCAGCAGGGGAGAGGTGGTTACCCACCCCATGCTGTCTGCTTTACGGGGCTCCTTCCAGAGAAGACTCACGCCTGACATGTACACGAAAAGCACTGAATAACCAAGGGGCAAAAGAGAAAAGAACAGCCCACAAAAGCCCACGTGTACTTACTCGGCAGAGGCAAAGCTAAGGACAACGTCTGCTTTGATGAGCGAGCGGTGTGGATGTAGTGCTACTAAAAATGGACCAGTACCAGGTCATCCCTCACAGTGAAACTGGGTAAACAAGGAGCCGGCTGCCCCAGGAGCTCCCCGAGGAGGTTCAACACCCGAAAACAAGCCACGTGCTCCCTATCTGCAAGGAGACTGCAGTCACAGGCGTGCCGAGCGCCAGCCAGAAACAGGAGCAACACGCACAGGGCTTCACCAATATGACTGAGCAGAAAAGCCTCAGAGAGCGTTCAGCCCAGCTTTCTATTTTAAGAACCGGCATGATTCACGTTACCTTGGCTCTAAGTGTTTTTTTTGCAGGCTTTACCGTATCTACCCTCACGATAAGCTCGTGTGAAGCCAGTGCTGCAAGCCCTGACATTTCAGAGCTGCGGCGCGGAGCAGCCATCCATCACGCGGGGAGCCCCCGGCAGAGCAAGCAGCCACATCCAGGTCTCCCAAGAGCACATCCCATGCCCTCGCCACCCGCTGCCCTGCCTTCCAGACGGAGCCCCACAGAAGAAGAAAAATCCCTGTGATGCCCCCTAAGCCACTAAGTGTTGTCACGCTGTTGTGCGGTGATGAAATCGCACCGCAGCAAGGGGAGGGAATAGAAAAAAAATAAATAATAAACACCACACAAGTGTCACTGCTTAATTGAAAATTAGGCAATAACCAGTATTAGGCTAGATCAAGTGAAGCTGCCACTTTGCCCTATCTGCCTGATGCTGCCCACTGTTATCTGTTTCTCTGCCCTCCAGCTGTGCTAAAGCATGCTTTCATGACAAAACACAGGTCAGGAACTAGCACCACAGGTAGGAAATATTATCAAAGAAGGAAGGATCTAGAAACCTATACACTATTTGGGATTAAGACAAACAACTTTTCTATTAATAGCACAGGCAACAGTTCTCACATCTTACAAGATACTTGCTTAAAATAATCAGTAAATTTTTTCGTACTTGCTAATAAATAAATCAGAGTAGGTTTCAGTTTTTGTTTTATTTGTAAACCTCAAATAATAAAAGAATCAACAACAGCAGCCTGCAGTAAATATTTTATTTGTTTTGACTCATTTATTTCCTGCTTAAATGCTTTGAAGAGGCTAGCCACTTTGCTGCAAAGTTTTGCATCACTAACAAAACCTAAAGGATTGCAAAAGGCAGAAAACATCCAAGTTATGTCTTCATTTTCTACTCAAAGGATAAGAAAAAGCAAAAACACAATTATTTTCCTATTAGGAAACATTAAGTCAATAATTTCTTCTCTCATTTGACAAGAAATGTTTTTCACTTACAAGCCGAAAATAAACAATCTGGATGCTAAAGTTTTCCCTAGTTAAACAAAGCCACTGAGAGGATCAATGGATAGGAACAATTACAGGGAACCTACTGACACAGCCAGAACTTAAAATAACATTTGGAATATTCCAAATCATTTGTTCAATACTGACACCCTACTATACTTTCTAGCATTTCATTCACGACATGTTTATGTGCAGTTGCACTATTATATTAGTTTTTTATGTCAAAACATTCAAACATTAGCAAAAATTTACTAAAAGATCTGTTAAATCACTTCTTTTTAATTAAAAAAACTTTTTAAAAAGACAACAAAATTTATCTTAGTAACTAATGAATTTAACTTAATTTTAATGGCCAGTTAATTAATTTAACGTCATGTGCTACAGTATGTAATATATGACACACCAAAGACACTGAAAGGTCTTATAGTCAGACAGATTTAAAACAGATTTATAAAAACATGAATACCATTCCATGCTTCTCTAAATCACCAAATGGAGGTGATAGATGACACCATGGAAGAAATGCTGCGACCAACTGATGTTTATCCATTTTTATGTACAGAGCAAAGACAAAAAGAAAAATCACTATTTTTTTCCTGTCACAATGCAAGGCACAGCAATTAGAGAATAAATAGCAAACTTGCCCACTGGATCTGATGCCATCCTGGAAAGGGAGACCAAAGCATGACCATAGCTGCTCAGGGTTTCTAAAACGCCACATCTATATCTCTAGAAAATATGTAAGGTTCAACTTGTCATCACACAGCCAATCTGAGCCCAAAGTATTGTTATACTTTTTGAATGAGGGGACACACCGACCAGGACTGACCATTAATACTCCTCTATTTCTCCTTGTTCTTCCTCTGCATTGACTAAATAACATTAAAATAAGTAAGACTAGAGAACCACCCTTCTACTGTTCCCAGCAGAAAGCATGTCCTGCTAGAGTTGTGCTAAAGCTGAGCAAGTGGATGGAGGCGGCTTTTTCTGGCACAGCAGAAAAGGTGCCGCCCCACGGGGTGGATCACAAAGAGCACTGGAACTGCATTAGGTGGAGTCAGAAAGTACAGGAAAGTACTATCCTTTCCACCCTATGAGGATAAGGAACTACAACAGCTGACCTTCCGAAACTGCGGGGCTGTGAGATAACAAATCTGAGTCCAAAGCAGCTGTCTGTGCCCACTCGCCACTCCTTTACTGGGATGACTGGAAAAGCCTTCCATGCCATGGAAGTAGGGAAACATTTCACCACATCTTTACTTATAGGCAGGAGCCCTCAATGCACTGCAGCTGCTGCATTCAAATCCCATGTTGCCAAGAAAACTAATAAGAACTCTGCTGAGAAACAGGGAGGGAAAAGGAGAGGTTACAACTAAAAACACAACTGTAAAATTGAAGAAACAAAACAAATAAGGGGGGACGATGGACAACAACCCCACAAAACCCCGGATAATTAGGATCTGCCCTAACAGATCTGCCTTTACAGCTGAGTCACTCTTAAGACTCCATGATTCTGTGAAAAACTTGCACAGTTGATATGTTTTGTATACGCAACTCCTGTTGGTTAAGGAGGTTTCCATAAACCTGTAAAGAACTCTCCTGCCCTGCAGGCCCTTCCCCTGCACAGCTGCAGGGCACGGGGCAGGCTGCAGCTCTGTGGGTTACCAGGGGCTCTACAACTGAGCCTGTGCTCGGGCTGGGGCAGAATAAAGCCACCCAAACCCCCTCTTCTTCTATCATCTACCTCCCCAGCTCTACAACACCAAAAGCGACCAGGTGTTCACACTGATGCTGTGATCCGAGAGCAGCTCAGGCACGGTCCACCCGCTCCCGTGGATATCCCTGCCAGGGAGGCTGAGTGCTGCTGCCTACCCCAACACCAGCTACAGCTCCCAAGCGCACAGCCAAGCCACAGCATCTGCAAGACACTTCCAAGAGGTCTTATGTAGACGAAAACACACAGATTAATTGAATGCCTTTAAAAATGGGGTCCTTGGACATTCTCACATCAGCTGTAGCACAAACTATTTTACGAGGAGGCTACCACGGAGAGCTGTGCATTGATACAAGAGAGGCATCTTTCTGGCAAGGCCCAAGAACAGCATCAATAACCACCAACACAAGCCTGTCTGGTTTTATTCGCTATACCTCCTGAGCCATACAGGAAAAGCCTTATGGATGAGCCACGCTATTAGGTCACTCATAGGCTAAAAGTAAGGGAGTATCTTCTCCCTCCCTCCAGCATCACTGGAGGAAAAGTACTTACAGAAGGTGAACCTCCAACTACAGCTCCAAGGGGAGAGTGCCATGGCTTTAGGGCAAGAGATTAAACAGACTGAGACTACCCAGCTGAGAAAGGAGGATGCAGAATAGAAGAAATCTGCCACAAGAGATAAAATCAGGATAAAGAGACTACTCACTGTTCCTCGTGGCATAGAAGATGAAGGACACTCAAAGTTACTGAACAAACTTCAGAGGGAAGTCATTAAGAGAACAACAAAAGAAAAGTAATTTAGTACAAAATTATTCAGAGAAACTTAATGCTACGGGATGTTGCAGGGGTTGCAAAGTAAACAGATTGAAGGGAATTAGGCAAATGGAGGACAAGGGCTATTAAACACTACGTCACGTCAATCTGCTGGAAATCGCAAAGTCAAAATTTTACAAGAAAGAGAGGCTACAGGAGCTTTATAATGCTTTCTTTTACTAGGTGTCCACTGATTATCATTATCAGAGACAGTAATTGGCGTTTGTCTGTAAAAGAGCTCATCTGAAACCAGACTTACTTGTAACAATTCAACCCTGTGATATGAATTTTATTTTTTTAACCTAGCAGTTCCCAACTTGACCTCTCTGTGGACTAGAGATCAGATGGGTGGTCTATAGGGTCATGGTAAATACTGAAATGAGCATGTTTATGAGACAAGATTCTGGTTATGATGAGCACAACCACCAGAGACCGACAGTTGACATACTGTTGCCCTGAAGAGTTTGTTAATCGCTGTTCAATGTAGAGAGCTACTTTGGTCAAAATTATTAAGTAAAAAATTAGATAATTCCCAGTGTAGTAAACTCATTACTTTTTGTCCTTGCTCTTTTGTCATTTTGGGTTTGTTGTTTTGTTTTTGTTTTTGTTTTTTTTTTTTATTCTATTTTAAAGACAAATAAAATAAACATGAAGTGCAAATATAGCCTACATGCACCTTAGGGCACTATCCATTAACAATTTTCTTTTGGAGAACTCAAAAGAACGAAAGAAGAAACAAAAAGCACCCTGGAACAACCTGAAACAGATGTGTGTGTGCGCACACACACACACACACATATATATAAACATATGAACTACTGCTGCACCTCAAAAATCTGTGCAAAAGAAAGAGCAGTCTCTGCCTTAGCTCACTGAGTCTGGAGGCACAGGTATGCCATCTACACATTGAACACTTTGGTCTTAAAATCACCACTAAGCATTGTTAAATTCACTGGTGAAACCTTCTTGAGTGTCATATAGCTATTAAGGAACTGTTTTACAAAAACAACTGCTTTGAAATCTGTTACACTGTCTTTTTTTTTTTTACTTGTCATTTTTAGAATCTGCCGCAAAGTAGCAGAGATGCACCTATTTATATCTACTCCCAACTCCTGTAAGTTGTATCTAAATCTAACATGAAGATCTACCATCATACATAGCTGCAAACAAATGCCTTATTGCATTTTTTTTATGTATTGTAGTCAAGCTTGCATAAAGCTAAGAGAACACTAAAGAGAATATGCTGCAAGGATTTAGAATGTCTAGACCAACTTTAAGCTGAGGAAATTAAAAACAAAACAAAACCCAAAACACCAAAACCCCACCACAAAACCAAACTAGCTATGAGAATTTCTCAAGACTCAAATCCTTTTAAAACCACCCAAAATCACAGAACATTCATGGTTGTAAAGGACCTGTGAGATCACCAAGTCCAACAACACGCACACAAAAAACCCCAACAATCTCGGCCACTAGAGCATGCCCTGAAGTGCCACATCTACACGTTTCTTAAATTCCTCCAGGGAAGGTGACTCAACCACCTTCCTGGGCAGGCTGCTCCAGTGCCTGACCACTCTTCCAGTAAAGTAATTCTTCCTAATATCTAAACTAAATCCCCCCACCACAATTTCATACCATTTCCTCTGTCATTATTCCCTTGGGAGAAAAGGCCAACACCCACTTCTCTACAAGCTCCTTTCAGGTAGTTGTAGAGGGCAACGAGGTCCCCCTTCAGAATATACAACAGCTTGATTGTTAACAGTTCTGCAGGAATTACTTGAATTATAGCCTTCCTGAACCTGACCAGTAAGACATTCTTGTAAGTGACACGTTAGTAAGCAGATATTTATACAGAAAAACATGCAAATGTTTATGCCTATTTAATTATTCCTCTTTTTTTTTTCTCTCCAAGGTTTCTACTCTGCAGAGGTTGAATCCCTTTAATAATTAGACTTTCAATTCTATGTCTGAGGTTTAAGAATTCACTATACTTACATTTTTCCAAATCCATAACTAGCACAGTGTTCTCATGTGAATTCTTACAGGTTTATTATCTCAAACCTCTCCAAGATACACATCTGAAGGTACTCCGTCTCTCTCCTTACTCACAGGGAAATAACCCGAAACCTGCAGCCAGCGTTGTGTTGCTACATGCTTGAATTCTTCAAGTTAAACTCTTAAAAACCTACTTAAACTACTTAGAAAAAAGTAATCACGCCTTAACTTTTGTTTGTAAAGCCTGAACAGGATAGCAATCCATCTCATCTGAACCATGAATTTTATCAGTCAAATAAAGTCTGAGGTGGTACTTTCCAATTGCAACAGCAAAACACACTGCACTGTAGCCCTGCCAACGGTACAGAACCAGGTGGGAGGAGACTGATGCCAGCTCTGCGTAGGAAAAAACTGCTAAGCCCTGACCCCTCGAAGACAAAGGGACGGTGCAAGAGTAGTCAAGGCCAAAGATCTATTTGCAGGAAATCAATGAGTTATGCACAATGGAAACTGCACTCAGATGTTCAGAGCCCAGCTGGAGTCTGTAGATCTGGTCTCCAAATTCAGAGTATCTGACACTGAAAACTAGAAAAAACACTCTCCCTCTTTTTTTATTTTATTTAAACAGTCAAAGTAGAATCAAGCTTTGAACTAGAAGTCTTGAAATTGAGATGACTGCATCCCTTCTCTTTGCCACTCCTTATGATCTTTGGTAGTCAGCCAGATGGCACAGCTTAGCTTCACTTTCCACATCAGTCCAAAAGTTGAATAAGTAATAAAACTTGCATCAGGAGTGGGCTTTATAATCACATTAGAGACATGCAACAGAGACCGGCTACCTCAGTTCACTGGACAGCTTCAACAAGGCTTCATAATGAGGTACAGGTGCTGGCACTAATTAGGAATACCCAGCTCACTGCTGACATCAGCCCCTCAAAGCAATGACTGCACTTTAATCCTTTAAGCCACATAAAAGAAAAGCAGAGAGCGGGCGGACAGGGAGGAAAAAAAAACCCTCTCTCAAAACGCCTCTGCAGAGATTGAAATATTTTTGCTTACTTAAGGGAAAAAAAAAAAAGTATAAAAAGAAAAATAGAAGTGCCACAAAACTACGGGAAGTTTACTGTGAAATATCTGAGTACATAAAGAAGGCAAATCCTGTGCACAACCAGAGTTTTTAATTTTAGGAAGGGTATCACCGTGTACGGTATGTATTCCTCACAACTACCAAAATGTGCATCCAGAAAAGCAGCACAGAATAAAAAGGAGTAGAAGCAGCATATGTAAATCTTGTGGTAGGATAAAATTATTCCACCTATGCCTACCAGCCTTCCATGCACTATGGGGTACATCAAGATAGATTTGAAGTGAAATTATTACAAGGAGTTCTGCAGGCTGGAACCTCACTGTCAACAGCTTCTTTTATGACTTCCTCTCTTTTAAAAGACTTTATATTGCTTTAAATTCCACAAAGCTTTCATTTAAAAGGTGATATCTGAATTCTGAAGGTAAATAGGTTCAATTTACACACTGTAAACACCAACAAACACATTTACTTTTTTTTGTTTTTTAAAAATATCAGTTCCTCCTTCACTTACATGCCAGGTCACGAGGTAGATGTTTTCACTTCAGCTGATGACATCACAAGCTCCTAAAAAAATGAAAGGAGTGCTATTTAGGTAGGAGTGGCATCAGGCATTTCACGTTTGAGCTGCAATTTAATTTTTGGCAAGTAAGTGAAGGGTATATTATATTTTTACTGCAGTTTTCCCAAGAAAATGATACATCCATAATATAAAAGCTTTAAATTCCGTAATTCTCAACATACAGAAAAATGAAATGCATCAGCTGTATGTGCACACACTACAATATAAATACACAAAGTATTACAATTAAAAGTAACTTTTAAGAATAACCTCAGTTAACTTTGCCATCCTCTTACCATGAATGGGAACAAACAACACCAACAAAACAAATCTTTAATTAATATACTCTCTGTTCTGTTTTGGGAATACAAAACAAAACATGCAGGTTGCAGCTTGATTACTCAGCTGACTTAAAGGGCTGATTTCTCCAAATACATCGATGCTTTCTTCCTTCTAGAGGGTCTTCTACAAACCGAGCATGCTTATAAATTCATAGGAGGGCAGGTAAGAAATAAGTAAAGAAGCTCCATGTGTCTCCCCCCTTAATTCCTCAAGACATTGCTTCAGACCTTCCCTTGACAATCCCGGATAGCTCAGCTTCCCTGGCAGGGATTCTGCTTACTCACCCTTTTTAATCTGGTCTTGAGCCTTAAGCAACATTAAATATGGGAATAGAAAGAATTTTTCCCTCCAACAACTGCTTGCATTCCTCTCCTGCAGGATCATGCACATGTATGTTTTGTATCCCATTGTAATGGCCATGACAAAAGCATTCATTTCACCCAACATATCAGTTGCAGTGCTCCTTGGAGATGTCAGCGGTTAGAGCAGGGTCTGTCCTGGCAGGCAGTCCACCCCATGCCTCAGAGTAAGTAGCTAACAAAACCAGAACTGCTAGGAGCTGGGGAACAAAGTATCAGAGAGCAGAAATTCAAGTGGAAACCAAGGAACTGATAACTGCATACCCTGCCAGAAGAAAGAGAATAAAAAGGGGGAAGGAGGGAAAGAATAGCAATGTCTTTCTAACTGAAATAAGGCAGTTTCTGGCCAAAGTGTCAGCACCATGCTGTAACATTTCTGCTTCTCCACCCATCTGCAGCATAAGAAAAGGATACCACACCACCCATCCAGCGAGGAGTGGCACAGATCCTATTACTTAAGAACTATTGTTGCTCAACTTAGGCTGTGGCATCAAAGCAAAAAGCTTCCTTACAATGCGGGGGGCAGGGGGGCAGAGAAGGGAAACACAATATATTATAACTCCTGTGTGTTGACCTTACAAAATTTTAAAGCTTTGGCAGTGTTATTTTATTTATTTTTTTTTTAATTTCAGGTTTTGTCTGTGGGGATTTTGTGTTTGTGTGGTTTTGGGGTTTATTTTGTTTGCTGGGTTTTGGTTTTTGGTTTGTTTTTTGGTGAGATTTTTTTTGTGTTTGTGTTGTTCTGTTGGTTTTTCGTGTTTTTTTTTTTTAAATTGTCCCAGTTTCCTCTTCTCATCTCCTTGACAGTCTCTGGCTATACTCCACATTAAGCAATTAATTTTGAGCAACGCGAGAATATCTGTAGATCAAAGCAGTACCAGAGCCAAGGTCGCCAAACCATGAATCACACTACGTGGGTCGGGTTTTTAACTCCAGATAAGCCACCACACACGTGGCCCGAAGCGATCCACAGGGTCCCATCAGCAGGAGACAAAGCGCCACTAGGCCCCACCATGGATGGGAGCCTCCAGTCTCCATCCCAGCTCGTGTGCAGCAGAGACACGGTGTGCTGAGCTGACACACAGTGAGTGGGGTTGACCAGAGGGACTTGTTTTAAAAGCCCACTGCTGCCCAGCCACAAAACACCAACACCGATGATGCCTCCACCCTCCGGCAAAGAAATGCTGAAAGTCTCACCCACAAAACGCGCGGGGTGGAGGGTGGGAGGGCAATGGAAGAGATGAAGCGATCAATTTTTCAAACACGACTTCAAACAACTTTTTCTTACAAGATATTTCATTATGGGGTAATTCTTTAGTGTCCCGATTGAACCCATTTAATGTAAAATTTTCCATAGAAACACAAGCAAAACCCTGGTCGCGGCAACCCAAATGGTATCATTAAAATGCAACACAGCCTACAACTTTTAAGTGTGAACGAAACCACAGCTTTTGCCTCCCAGCTGAACCACAAAACTAATATATTTTTGAACTCTTCATTAAAAACACATTTGTTTGCTCAGTTAAATGCCAAGATGAACTCTGAAATACCAAAAGGTTCAACTAAAACTCTTTTCTTTCTCCAACCCCTACACTATACAGTCATCATCTTCAATCCCAACTTCACTTACTCCACAACTATGTAAAAAAAAAAAAATACAAAATGGCATGAAAGGTATAGTTGACCCCCCTAAAATACCACTCCCCCACTTTGGGGGGGTTTTGTTTGCTTTTTTTTCTACTTTTGGAAAATCAGTCCTAACATACTAATTCAGAAACATTAAATTAATTCACCTCAAATTGATGAGCAGAGGGTTCTTTGCTAGTACATAAAAAAACACCCAGAAGAGTGTGCCCTGGTTTGGAAGGGTGTCAACCCCCCAGCCTTCCCATCAGCAGCAAGTTCAATGTTGGGGAGGAGGGTAACTATCACACAGGAGATGCTCATCCTCCTCTCTGCACACACTGCACCAACAGACTGCATTTCTACTGCATTTGAAAAAGCAACAGGGCAGGAACAGAAACTGTAGCACACAGAAAAGAAAAAAAAAATTATAGGAAAAATATTAAAGGAAAATGTAGACACAGAAAGCAAAATTTAGAAATGCACAGTAGCTTTTCATAAATACTGTCTGGAAACTAAGTGTCAGCAGGGGAAAAAGCATCAGGAAGATTTATTTCCTAAAATACAACTTTTAACAACAGAAAGCCATTTGGAACAAAGATCTATTTTTGCAGTTATCAGTACTGTTACACTATCATTCCCTCTGTAATTTACCATACTACTTACCAACAGCCAAGCCTCCAAAACAAGAACTGCGCTGGCTGAAAACAGTTCTTCGTGCTTCTCTCCTTAACCATCCCACACACTGCACCACCATTTTCAAAAAAAGAGATGGTTGCAGAAAGAATTATCTGCCAGGGTCCTGGAAAAGGGCACTGAGACAGGACCAAGAGCTCAGACTATGTGTAACAGAGGCTCTGCAGCCTCTCCAGCTGAGTTCCCTCCACCTTGCATCACCCTTGTGGCCAGAAAACTTATCCCAGTGCTTATAGCGCACATCTCCCTCGACACAGCTCAAGCCCTTTAACCAGTCTCTCTCTGTACTGGACCCTGAAGAGATTATCCCTTTCTTCTTTACAGAGCTAACTTCACGTTTGAACACTATGCTTAACTCTTGTTAGTATGTCCTAGTCTTTTCTCCAGACTAAATAAAACTCAGTTCTTTCATGCCCTGCTCACAGGCCACACTTTCCACGTTTCTGATCCTTCCACTTGCTGATCTCCACCATCCTTTCTAGACCTGGTCCACAAAACCACTATGAGGTGGTCAAAGTCTTCCAGCTGAACCCTTCCCTACACAGAAAATATTCTTTTCTTGTTACAGAAAAACAATTTTTCTGCCATGCAAGTCGCAGACCATAATTCTATGCACAAACTCCAGTGAATATGGAACAGCAAGGACCCTGCTACCTCACGTCCTGGCCATGAGGAGTTCTTGCTGCTGGGCCCACCACTCCCAATACCTGGGGATGTGCAGCCATACTCTCCCCACCACAGAGCTGCCCCTCGTCCCCATCCAACCCCTCCTTCCAAACTCCTTTTCCCACCTGTCAAGGTAACTTTAAGTTCAAAGCATCTTCTCAAACAGACACACAGCTCCACCCAGTTTCATCAGGGTATTTAATGAGCAGACTCCTTACTCCTTCACCCGCATCATTAACGGCAAATATTAATTAAAACTGGACCTAAGAGAGGCCACTTAAATCTCACCAAATTCACCTGTCTTATTTGAAACTAATTGCTAACTATCCTCTCAGTTTTCCAGGCAGCTGGAAATGCTCCTGTGAGCATTTCACCTAATCCACATCTCCCTAGCTTGCTTCTGGTAACGCGCGCTGTCTGATAACTTGCATCATCCACTGTGCAATTCCCACCTCACAAATGACTTTCAGGACTGAATTAGAAGGCTGGTTTTACAATGCTTCACATCTCCTTCACAATAAATAATCCTACAGATCTAACAACTGCTTACATGGGAAAGGTATTAGAAAGTAATTTTACTTCCTCCAATTTTTTTTTTTTTACAGGCTGTTTCAGATATCTAATGCATGTAGCCAGCTCCACATGGACTCCCGGTAACATGACACAGATCTCTTAGAAAAGGCGGATCAAGATTTTAATACTACCAAGATAGCATAGGAAATAAAGCCCACAGCTTTCAAAATAATAAATAAATTATAGTATGAAGCAAGAAGGTCATGGTCCTCTTCCCCTTATAGCTCTGGAAAAATCACAATAGGACCAAGTATCCAAATGCCAAAACAGTATTCACCGTACTTAACTGAGAGAGATACTTCCAGGCAATATTTATCCCAGAAAGACTAGAAGCAGAAAAGGTCACTAAGCTTTAAGAAAAGCCTTCTAAAATCCTTACTAAGTATTCATAACAAACAGGGTTGATTTTATGCTTGTAATAAACTGTGATCTGATGCTGCTTCCTCACAAGCTTTTAATGGTGCTAACTACAGTGAGTACTCAGCAGCTTCTTCATTTTTACGTCTCTTCCACATTGGCCAAAAAAGTAATTCAGTATAAATTCACAATCTCATTGTAAAAATCCTAAGGTAGTCGTCTCACCTTAAGGCAGGTCAGAGACAAGGAAAGCACCTAATGAAGCACATTTAGCACCTTCACTTCCTTCCACTGTCACAAAAATATTTCATTACACCTTTACATAGAAACAAGCCTATTCTTGATAACAACCAGCAACTTAGTAATTCCCAGCAACCAATTAAAATTTGCTGGGAAAACAATTTCCCACAGCAGCCTACTCCATTTTCAGACAAACAATGCAGCAGGATGTCTAGGATAGGTTTCATAAGGCAACTAACAAGTAACATCAAGCCATTTTATGAAATGCTCTGAAGTCCCGGGCCCCTAGGCACTCGGATGGCGACCCAACGCAGCAGCTTTTTAGCACGTGTGTAGCACCAGCCGTTCTGCAAAACACTCAGAACTCCTTATTCAGTGCTTAAAATTACTTGTTACACCAAATAATTGACATATACATGCAAAAAAAGCCAGTCAGAGGCTGAAACAACTGCCCTGAAGGAAAAAGCTACCGAGACTGACATACATGTGGGATTTAATTTAAACACCCCACCTAAGGTGCACACAGAGTTGTTTATATGCTTCACATACCAGCATGGGTCTGTAAAAGATCAGATGTGATGGGATAAATTCAAGATAAAACCCCAAAATGTTTAAGCTCAGCGTTAAGTAAGCATCCTGACAGTCAGAAGTGCTGCTCCATGTGCCCAGGGGAAGGAGCGCAGGCTGCAGCTCTTGACTTTAAACAAAGATTGGACAAGAGTCCTGGTAGCTGCACTGCCAAGACTACATGCTCGGGCTCAAGCGTTTCTCAAACCAGCCTGAGGGCGAGACAACAACAAATGGGATCCGAGTATAAAGAGGAGGACTGCACAAAGTGGTTTGTTTGGCCTGTCTGCACTGAGGACCGCACAGAGCCACGCAGACAAGCTGCCACGGAGCAGCAAGTACCGGGCATCAGCTACACCACAGCACACATGCGCACAGCTGCGTGCTGGCGAAAGCAAAGCAATCCCAAGCAGCTATTCCAGCCTTACCTCTCTCTTTCCTACATCAGGCTGAGGGATATACAGAGGCTGGGGGATGCTACAGCACACAGCTGCATGAGAGGACAGTTACTGCACAGCAGCTCAGGGACGTGCTCCTCTTTCTCAGAACGAAACGTTAAGGAGATGTCTTGCTTCAGCCTGGTGCAGGATGCTCCCCTCCCCGAAGAGCGGGTATTCCCCACAGCAGGTCACATTGCAATGCAGACAAATGTAGCAGAAAGAGACTATAAATGCACGTGGCAGAAGACTGCAGTGGAAGAGCTAAATTGGGATAAAAATATTGGGAACTAACTGACAGGATGCTTCCTGAATCCACCAAGCCTGAAATGAGGTACAGGCAGAAGTAACAAATATATTTGGTGCTACCGACTACCAGGAGCTGGAGAACAGGGCTGTGAGCCACAGACCAGCAAAACCAGGCTATTTATGGGGATCTGGAGACAAAAATATAAATCCAGTTCTTGAGGAAAGAGAACACTACATGCCTTGCCGTTACCCACAGCCACATGTTGGCCAGCCAGATTTTAACTGTCAACCCACCACATTCATCTTGTACATCCTGTCCTAACACAGATGTGCTTATGTGCATTATCCTAAAGCTGAGTGATGGCAGTACTATTGTATGTTATATTCTGAAGGGATGTTCAAACTAACATTTCAGAACCAATACTCTGGATGACCTAAAAGCACCCTTCCCATAGTTAATTTCCATTATTTAATGCAACTATATTTGTGCAGAGTTATGGGTATCTTTAGTGGAGATCTTAAAATAAAATTAAAAAAAAAAGATTCACCAAGTGTGAGAACTTCTAAAGCATGGTAACAGATGTTAAGTTTCTGATGGCACAGCCACGCCATTCTCATATACTCTGGAGCAAGTCCCACGACCCCACCGCACACACGAGAGTCACAAATGCTAAAAGCAGCATCCCTTTTTCTTGCTGAATCCTCCGCACACTGACAAGATGAAGGGCCAGATTTAGACTGAAGCAATACCAAAGTGTGTGCTTCGATGCCTTCAAATTAGATCTCTGGCTCTGGAACAAGAAGAAATAAACCCCAAAAGGCTTTAACTCCCCATGCAGCAAATGGAAAGGTCTTTACAGTGGGACTCCAAGCGCTCCCCACATTCAGGGCGGTCAGCTCACACACCAAAGAGGGAATGATGCCAGAAATCTCTCCTCTCTCACAGACTCAGCTGCTGATTTGCAGCCCTGTAAACAGATACCTCCGGGAATCAGATCCATGCTCGGACCTTTCTTCCTCCTCACCTCACATGCACTCTTTCAGGCATCCAGTTCAGCATCGTGTAAGGCCTCAGTGGCTGCCACACCTGCAAAGGCTGTCCCTCATCCTGCACCTCACCTTCCCAGCCCTCTTCTCTGTCCGCTCACACCTAGCCCTAAACGCCTTCTCCCTCCCAACCCCAGCTACCAAGCACAGACTCTTTCTTGTCAACCCCTTTCCCTTGCAGGACTCTGTTACTGTCTACCCAGAGCAGGGCAAATGCCCACAGCCATCCCCACCACTCCGCTGGAAGACCTGCCTGTGCAAGCTGTTCCTAATCTACGTTGAGCCATTTACCTTCAATTATGTACTTGCAGAGTGGCCAGGAAGCCTCAGGAGCAGCTTCTGCCTTGAGCCACCAACAGATTTTACAACACAAATGAGCCTGCTGAGCCTCTGTTCCTACTGTGGTCAATGCAAGTAGAAAAAAAAAAACACAAAACCAAAATGAACCCACAGCTGACTGACATCAGTTAGTTTTAAAAAAAGATTAATTTATATCTCACAGCTGGATGACAGCAGCCAAGAAAAGATCACGTTTCCTTTTCTGGATACATTAAGTTGTAGTACTCACCAGCGTACAAATAGGGATTCATACAGGCTACAAAAACTTTTTAATTTCTTCAACTGCTCCAGGTACAAGAAATCTGAGTACTTAAATAGTAGTGTGGATGTACCAAATATGCGCATTACCTTTCATCTCATCCAACTCACAACAGCTAAGCCTATGCCAAGAGAAAAGCACAGGAAAGATGTCAGCATCTGACACTTACTTATGGTTACTCCACTGAATTACTCATCCTGAACAAGACGTGATTTAATAAATGAGATTCTTTATTCTTTCTTCCTGGCCTTGAAGGTGGTCTCAGTGCACACAGGAAAAAAAAAAAAAAAAACCAAACCAACAGCCTGATGAACTGCTCACCTCACATCAAAACATTTAGTCAGTACTTAGCTGAAAGATAGTCTGTTCCCAGAGAAAAAAAGATGAGCAAAAGAAAAGTAACAAAGCATTAACGTCACTTGCTAATCACAGTGATTTTAAGTACTGAATCGAACTCAGAACATTGGTATTTGTGAGATTTCATAAGGAAAGACCTCTTGTTCATTCTTGGTCAGACATCTGATCATCACACCAGCACTCAAACTGTCACCTCCCCCTGCAAACAAACCCCAGAAGTAAATAAAGCACCAAAGCTCTGCACTTAGACCGCAAAACACAAGGCTTGGAGCACAATCAAATGACAATTAATGAAGCAGCAGACACAAAAACACAGTAAATGAAACTTCATCAACTTCATCCTTTGTGGCTGCAGATTCCATAGCAGCAACCAAAAATGAATTCCTCCTTGAAGATGATCTTAAATGGCTGGAAAGGGTTTGAGTTTTTTTAATTTTTTTAATGCTATGACACAAAAACCTATGTCAACTAACTAATCCTTTTCCAAAGCCATTCCCACTCAGTCAGACAAAACACATGACAAGCTCTGAGAAACAAGCAGAGATATTCTGGCCTTAGTGGAGTCAACAGGAATTAAAATCAGTGTCAAAACGAAGCCAGAAATCAGCGAGACATTTATCTGATGAATTTCTCAGCAGAACTCCTAAGTGAAAAAACTGAGTTTATTTCTTTGCAAAATGTCTCGATGCAGATATGCTGGGGAAGGGGGGAAAGCTGCAAGATCAAGTTATAACACAAGAGAAGTATTCCTTTAAAGGATTGGCTGCCAGGAAAGCTTACTGACAAAAGGAAAAATGTGACCTTTAATAAAATTATCTATAAATATACAGACCTTTATGATTTCTCGTAGTTTATTAAAATAAGATTTCCACTATATCAAGCTGTTGCCCTTATGGAGACAAAGCTTTTGACATGATTTAGCAAGAGATTAAACTAGACGTACAGAGATGAGTTGATACGGACAGGCTTCCATCAGTTCTGAGGAGGACAGCAAGTAACATTGCTCCCCACAACACACTGGTGTTTCTGCACTTTAGGCACACAAACTGCACCAAGGTCCTCTGTGCTACACTGGCCAAACCCCACTGATGAACCACAGGGGGAAAAATCTTCTTGAATAGATTTGCTCTCTGAGTTTTACATCATTTCTGCTTACCTGAAGCATAAAAACTTCCAGAATCCTCAGTCCTGGAAAGCTCAACAGAGAAAGCAAACACAGGAGCTAAACTTTTTCTCCTTTAAGAATTGCCATCATGCAGTTAAGCTCACAATTCCGACTGATTCCAGTTCTCATGAAGAGGCAGAGGTGCTACAGAGTACCCTAACATGGCATTAAAACCTCTGAATGACAGATCTAAAGATGCTTTATTATGGCCTAAGCAGCCTGGTATGGGAACGAAGCTGGCTCAACTTCCATAATCCTTGGGCACGGGCTGACACTAATGCTTTTTCCTCGGAATTAAACTTAGGTGACTGGTCTGATCATTACAACACAGTTACACCAGTGAAACACCTTCACACTGTTAGAAAACAAGGCTTCTTTGATACAATGATCTTAAAACAGATTCCCTAAAATGACTTAAAGAACAGGGGAAAAAAAGCATTTTGACAAAAAAAAATTATCGTAGGGTAGAAAATTATTATAAAAGCATATGAGAACAAATACATCCAGGTCACCTTTAAGTTTTTTGAAAGTTACTCCACTAAGCCAATGCTTTGCCACTGTCTTGTTTTCCCAGTGGTTCCTCTAAATATATGGAATTATGTTTGCTTTTGAAACATACTTATTATCTGTACAAAACATATATCAGCAATTGTATTTACTTCAAGTCAACAGATATTCAGCTGGCTTAGCCAAGCACAACTTACATATGTACAGGCATAAGAACACAGAAGTTTTTGTTAAATACACACGCAAAATACTCATCCATGCAAGTGTTCACTAAAAAAAAGTGTTATATCACAAATGCTTTATCTTCTATGAATATTGAAAAATACAGACTGATTTTTCAGCACAGAATACCTTTATATATACACATATGTAAAGTCACACAAATGTACCAGCCACAAAAAAATATCACCTCACATAAAAACACTGATGAAGGAAAAGCCCATCTTTATCTGACCTAGCAAACCCACACAAATCTTTTTTTAAAAAAAAAATAACATCCCAAAAGGTCTGCCAAAATATTTTCAGTGCAATTGTAAATAATCTGGAAGTCCATACTGTCAAGAGTCTGGTACAGGAGACAAATTTAATTTGACCTAGCTGATTTATAGGGTCCCAAGAAGACTGCAAGACACTCACTAGAAACACTGTTTTCTCCAATAACAAGGAAAAGGTTGGGAAGTCAAGGCAAATAGAAGAGGGGACAGCCAACGGGAAACTACAAAGGCATCAAAGACATGGCTGGGAGAGATAAGTGGGAACTATAAATCATGTTCAAGTTGTGTGTACGCTTGAAGCTCTTTTTTTTTTCCTTTTTAATTTACTTTAAACATTTTTCCCAACTCTTAACCCATTCATACCACAAAAGGGGACTGCTTGAAAGGTGAGCCAAGGAGCGAACACGCAGAAAACAAATTTATTTCCATAATCCTAGAAAGAGAATGAAGTGGCACCTGCAAAAGCTATTAGACTTCAGCAACCTAAATTCACACACACCCCTGTTTGCTGTTACACATAGAGGCTCCTGAAAATCTAGAACACGTACACAGAAGAAGCCAAACAAAGGATCTAAGACAGCACTTAAACCAGATTAATCCGTGCAATGGGAGTCACGGGGCTCTGACTGACACTGAGCTGAGTGTCAGGAGTGCAAGCTTTCTAATAACTTATGTCCCACCTTCTGAAGTTTTGTGGTATTTACAGAGGAAGAAAAACGAGAAGACCACACATCAGCTCTAGCAAAGAACCATACATACACTGTTTTAAGCAATAAAGACAGAATACACTAAGTACTGATATATCAAAGTAATTTTTAACCTCCTCCTCTTCCGTCGAGCTTTGGCTCAAAATTATTTCACCTCCATACAGGCATAGAGATCCAATTAGAGCAAGTCAGATCTCCATCAAAATTGCAAAAGCATACACAGATGTAACCTGCTAGCCACTGGCAAAATTTCCTTCAGTTGCTGCAGTCAGTAAATTCTTTGTACGCTAGCTATATAAAAAGAATGTATTTTGATAAAAAATGTCATGCTTAGTACTAACTTCAACACACCTGAAAAACACATAAATAAAGAAAACTTTTAAAATTTTCACAAAACGTCTTTGGGAAACTTAACAGATACAAAAAAACCCCAAACAATAAAACAAAACTGCCTAAATTGATGAATACCAGTTGCAAAAAGCACACAAACCCATGCTGCATTATTATTATTTATATTTTAAAAAATGAAATTATTTCATCCCACAAGTTTTCTTCACCTTTTTCTTTTTTGAGCCAAAAACAGTGAAGCAGCACTAACCAAAGAAAGTGCAGAAAATAAATTTCTGTAACACAGACAAAATACTTTGCCAACATAACTTCCCTTGAAGAATCAATACCATTAAGCAGGAGGGAATTCTACTTTTTATGTATGCCACCACCAGCCATTACAACACTGTTGCTCATAAACAAGCACCTTGTATTAAGATCAACCTTTTAGTTCCTCCCTCACTCCTAGCACATTGTGTTGCAGAGATGCAAGTTCAAATTTATCAAGCAAAATGCTTCACTTACTTCTTAAGATTGCTCATTTCATGCTACACTGCAAATGATTACGTTGTTAACATAAGGAAGACTGCAACTTCATTATCAGGTTTAAGTATCTGCCTCTCAGTTGCTTAAATGACAGCCAATCTCATTTTTGTAAAGGAGCACAACGGCTCTCAAATTAGGCTGAAACTCAAGAGTTGCCAAAACTCCCTCAAAGAGGAGCGAGATAGCAATGTGAGGATCAGTAACCCTTCCTTTCTCAGGCCAGCAGTCATTGTTCTTGAAAACACACAGAAAACTCTCTCCTCTGCTTGAAACGAGCATTTCTCCTCCTTCCTATCAAACCACACTTAACAAGGTTTACATGGCACTGTGGAGTAATCACCTGTTATCGCTACTGCAGTCAATTACCTGCTGGGAAAAAGAGCCTATTTGCATGAAAGCAGGATCAGGAGCACAGTTTGTTACTCCTCTTTCCTTCCAAGTACTAATAAAAGTGGAAGAGGTATTACTCCTACCTCGCCTTCTGCTGAGGCTCCTCCTCACCAGATAACTGCTGAGCCAACCATTTTCTTGGGCATTTCCGTAACTCGCTCACATTCTGCATATTTTAGCACCACGAGGTTTTTGTTGGGGTTGGGTTTTTCCCTCTCTCTCTTTTTTTTTTATTTATTCCTCATTAAAGCCAAAATCTGTGTGGGACATGGCACTTTTTCAAAAGATGAATCCCCTACAGCACTTTGATATCAATGCCTGCAAATCAACACTGGAAGAATATGAAAGAAACACAAGCAGTTAAAAGTTTAACAATAAAGAGAATTAAAAAACACAAAAACGCAAATAATCCCACTAGGGACATTTTTTTCCTCGTCAGGACATACACTTCTCCTCTACATTTTTGTATCCAGTGGATCAAGATGTAAGGTTATTTGTTCTGCTACGCAGAAAAAATACTGTTATTCTACTACACTTGATATGAAGAGAAGATTTAAATATTTGTGCATTGAAAACAATAATTTTCTCAGTATCTTCATGCTCTTCAAAGCAAGCAATTTTTAAGAAACATCTAGGCTGTTAAATCAATACTTACATTTTTAAGTGGCATGGATGAAAGCTGAGAATTTAGTTATTATTTTCAAGTGCTCCTGAACACCCATGTTACTGCACCAACCTAGCAGCGTATCAACCTCACAACCAGAGTATGTCTAAGATTTGTAGCAGATACGTCATTTATTGGCATATTTAAAGAATTTCCCATCATCCACTGCTACATGATAAACTATATAACATGATCAAAAGCTACTTAGCACGCAGGCACATGCTATGCAGAAGCTTTCCTTCCGCTACCTGATCATCCACCCAACAGCGTGTTCCAAAACAAGAACTACCTGTAAATTGAACACACAGCCTGGAGAACACTTGGCGACACGGTCACGCAGACCTAATTACTTGCAACAGACACTCCTGGTGGGGTTGTTTCACTTCGCACAGCCTCGTAAGCGGGGTACTACCCTCCCTCTGGAGAGCATCCCGGTGTCTCCTCACCCCCCGCGCAGCACTAGCCCTGGGAAGCTGTTGGACCTGCTGTGCATCAAACCACGTGCGCGGGCGTGAAACTGCTCTCCAGGAGGCTAATGAGAGCCCGAGCCTTTCACCCGCAAAGGCTACCCCATCGTCAGGGGCTTTTAGCAGATATGACAGACCCTCAGAAAACATTCGAGCAAGAATTTGTTAGAGTAAGGGGCGGATAAAGAAAAGAAGAGGGAGGGAGAGAAGGGAAGCCCTGGACAGCAGATTAGCGAAATAATACGTAATTCCCTCAGGACCGTGTGACAAGCATATTCATTTCAGCAACCAGTCAGGCATGTGTATAAACCTGTTTTTTAACATCTCCCTACAGCTCTAATTAAAACACAAGGAGGCATTAACGACACGATATGTTATGTTCAGCATTCAATTCAGTAAGCAAGAAACACAGCTCTGTAATCTAATGCTGTAACAGGTGTACTTTAAAGAAGGAAAGCGCTCCAAAGTTTTCAAACAAAGTTTAACAAGCTAAGGCAAGCATCCCAGTATTTAATTCAGGAGAAAGTTATAACGAATAGCATCAACAGTCATGAGCTTATCCTCCCACCTTCTCCTGCTCCTCTAAACAGGGAGACTTAACAACTGCCAGTGGAGCCTCCGCAGCCGTGCTCGCAGCTCAGGGTCTCTTCCACTTCTTTAAATCCAAGTAAAGCTTGTATTATAGCTCTACAAACACAGGAGCTTTGGTTAGGCCCAAGATCACACGTCCCAGCCTGCTCTAATCCCCAAATTCTTGGTCTCCTACACGATGAAATAAGATCTTAAATGCTGGAAAAGTTCAGATGCCATCTAGAGAAGGGTAGGTTGGAAGTAAATAAATAGGAAGGAGCAAACAGCCCAGGGAAGCAGGGAGGTGGTGAGCAATTACTCAGACGTGGTAAGGCAGAGCCAGCAACGTGTGGGTATGATATCTCTCCACCAAAGTGAATGCCCGGGTTGTCACGTTATATTTCTAAGACTTCTTTGCCAGACACCTGAAATAAGTTGAAGTATAAATAAAAACAGTATCTACAAACACAATTTTCAGGGGTTCTGAACATCAGGTGCGCAGTTGTAGCTAGTAGTTAGTATAAAGAAAAGTAATTTTCAAGTGACAGTGTAACTGATCATTTAACGTGGATAAATATAAAAGAAATCACTTCTCCCCCTCTTTTTATTTTAAATAGCAGCACTAAGTTAAAATCAGCTGTGTGCTAAAACGCAAAATTTCTTCTAGTTATCTCACTTTTCAGAGGTGCTATCAAGCCCTACAGATCTTCGGCATCTCCCACTCCCACCTGACCCAGCCTCCACCAGCACAAAACCTGCCAGGGCCCTGACATAACATTTTATACATCAGCTCCTCAAGATGCAAATAGCATCTGTTGGCTTCCATTACATAAATATCCCCGATAAGAGCTATTATTAACTTGTTAGTTTCCATTTTAAGTAAAGTATGTCAAAATTGCATTGAAGTCTCCAATTACACGAAGCCTCGAGTGTTATAAACACTTCAAATCCTCAGAAAAGAGAAACACCACACGGCTTCAGAAGAAGGGTTCTCCTCTCCAGAAATTCGAAAGCCCCCGAGTCCCCTCAGCTGCAGCTCCTGCAAAGTCTGCGAGAGCAGGGAGAGATTAAGCTGCAGTGATCAAGTGGCAAGTTTTGACTAAGTCCACTTCTGTCTACAATGCTAGCCAAAAAGCAACACCACAGATCTAGACAAAACTGCAAGTTTTTGGCTACAAAATACATGAAGAGAACGATACTCACACTTAAAAAATATTAACTTTTACATTTCAGTTGAATACAATATTCTCTGTTATTAAACCACCCTGCATTTTCTGAAGACTGGGTATAAAGCCACTCTATCAAACCCATTCAGGTCAGAGCCCCTAAATCACATATCAGCTTCTGAAAGGAGACTTCTAGGGACTCGAGGAGAAAGACACATACAGAAACAGCGGTTTATGTAAGATTTTTCATCCATGGAACATAAAAGACACACTAAAAACATAGGTATGCGTTCCTACTCTGTATATATCTCAGATCTCACCAAGCTAACCAAAAACGTAGAGACACCACGCTGTGCTCCTTACGCTTCGGGGCGCGACGGTCAGAAATTAATTTCAAAGATTGAAATAAGCTACTTAAATAGACCACAGGGAACACCGTAGGGGTATCAATTTTGAACTCCCAACTCCTCAAGGCAGCTTATACAGCATTCAACTTCACTTCTCAAGAGCTTTTACAAATCCAGTGGTGTTCACCACAACCTCGGACACCTGCCGTCACCTCAGCCAAGAGTTCAGGTCACCAGCCAAGACACCCCACGGGCCAGCTGCCTTTGGGATGAACACTCTACAGCACTCAGCATGTGGTAGCTGCTTCAGTGGCCATACACACGTCTGCCTGCCTCTACGTACATATATAAAGCTGTACAGGTAAAAATAATCCTCAGTTGTAGGCAAACAGCCTTTGGGAATTCTCCCCTGTAAGCAAACTACCCAGCTCTATGAGAACTACATGTATGTTAAAAAACAAAAAGCCCAGAACAATCCCAGGTATCCCAATAAATCCCAGAGGCAAACTCCCTGATTTTCTGCCATGGAGAGGGGAGTCCACGGAAACATAGAGAAGGAAAAAGCTGGGTTTATCCTAACGCTACACTGAGGTCCTCTAGCCCAGATTTTTTACATTCAGAGAATTTTCATGATTTTAAGAAGATCCTAAATGAAAATGCGTCCTTGCCAATAAGTGCCAAGTTCCTGCACAAGTTTCTGCACCAGCTCTCTAGCAAATCTTTGCATGTACCTGTTACAAGTACGTAACAGAAATAAAACAAACAAAAAAATCCCCACAGTCGTGCTGACTGATCCAACTTTTTCCTGCTGGGGGAAGGAGAGAGGCCTGTTCTGTAAAAGGAACCTAGAAAGAGGAAACATCAAGTGAAGAAGAGGTAATAGAAACAGCTCTCACTAATTTGATGGCTTTTACTGCATACACAGCCCAGCTTTCTCAGAAGAGAGTTTTCTTCTGCTCCACTTTGGCATTAACAACAGGGCATGTCATGTCTAGTCTGGAAAGGGTCAGAAGTTCAGTTAAAAAAAAAAAAAACCACCAAAGCACAAGCAGAGAACTTTGGATCCCGAAAGTACTAATTTTCTTTTAATTTGAAAAGGCACTTTCTTAGCTAAAGCAACTTCAAACTGCATTTTCTCCCTTCAGCAAGTGCAGGTGAAGGTTTTTCTGCTGTCCTGCTAAGGAGCTCTTGTGGCAGACGTGAGAGGCCCCTCTCTCAGCAAAGCCACCCAGCTCTCGCGTTTCCAGGTTTGCTCTCACCCTCGCTGAGACGCGGTCTCGCTCCGTGGAGATGAGCAGGTGTGCTGGAGATGCTCTACAGCACAGCCCACAACAAGCACCAGCGTGACGCAGAAAGTTGGCTGCAGATAAAACATTTTGCGTGCACCGAGACAAAACACAGTTCTCCTTATCTTTCTGGGTTTAGTGCAAAGGCTCTTTTTACACTAACAGAGAGGCACGGCGGCTTTCAAGCCGCTAGAGTATTTTAAAAGCGCAGGATTCCTAATCGCAACTGGATGCGGCTCTCCTGAAGATGAGAAAAAGAATAGGGATGTAAAGTGCGGCGCTAATTTAGTGATATTTTAATTAGAGCACAGGGCCACTCATTAAAACAATTTGCGAACAACGGCTGAACTGTTCAAATAAGTGCTTTTTGTGAAAGAACTGCAGTTGAAAAACAGAAAAAAAAGGGAGGGGGGGATATTTATTCTTCCCATCGAGATGTATTTGAAGACACCCTGCTCCCGCATTCACCGCCCCACAGTTATTTGCGACTTTCGCTGCATTCCGGCCGGGGTAGCACCAAGCCCTCG
The DNA here is from genome assembly GCA_013400375.1 of Thinocorus orbignyianus. NCBI lineage: Eukaryota > Metazoa > Chordata > Aves > Ciconiiformes > Thinocoridae > Thinocorus > Thinocorus orbignyianus. The sequence goes on from VXBW01005383.1 coordinate 437,480, forward strand.
GCGACACCAGCACCGTCCCAGCCCCACGCCGTGCCCGATGCGGGGGAGCGGAGTCGGGACCCCCCTTTTTCTCCTTATTTCCCCGTTTCTCCGCCCACCCCGGGCTC
>VXBW01005383.1:437983-454205 GCA_013400375.1 Thinocorus orbignyianus
CTATTGTATTATTGACACTGCTGGACTGCAGGCCCCGCCTCTTCCCTTTCCCCTTCCTTCCCCGGCCGCACCGCGCCGCGCCGGGCCCGGCCCAGCCTTCTCGGCAGCTGCGTCGGCGGAGACCCAGGCGGGAAGGCGGCCTGAGGGGAAGGCCTCGGGCGGGAGGGAGGCCTGAGGAGAAGGCCGAGGCCCAAGGCCCTGAGGCGGGTGGGGAAGAGGCCTGAAGTAAAGGCCGAGGCCCCAGGCCCTCAGGTGGGCTGGAAGGTGGCCTATGGGGAGCCTGGAACCGTGTGGGAGGCAGGAGGTGGCTTCTCCCTCCCAGCAGATGGAAAGCAAGCAGCAGGACACAGCCCACGTCCCCAGAGCCACCAGTACCAAGGCCTTTGGTGACTGGGAGCAGAGGTGGCCATTGGCCTTGGCAGATCCCCCCCTGCCTTCCTGCAGGTCCCCAGGGCACCATGTGCCCATCCCCATGCTAAATTGAGAATGTTGCAACTTGTAAAAGGATAAGCATCAAGTCTGCCTTCGGGCAGCTTTTAACAGCTGTTGGTGTTAATCATCCGGGCCACGACAGAGCTCCCCATCGGAGCAACGTTTGATAGAAAGCACAGTAGGCAGCATCGTTCAGAAAGAAGCAAACAAGGCAAAAACATGACAATTTTCCTGCGTTATTAGGCCCTGTGCCCACACACTCTTACAGAACCATTCAGGTTGGAAACGACCCTTGGGGTCATCGAGCCCAACCATCAGCCCCGCTCTACAAAGTTCTCCCCTACACCATCTCCCCCAGCACCACATCTAAACGATTCTTAAACACATCCAGGGATGGTGACTCCACCACCTCCCCTGGGCAGCAGTGTCTGCCCACTCTCACAGAATCATAGAATCACGATACGTTTCCCACGCTGCTGTTGCCAAGTATCGCTCGCATCAAAAGCACTGCAAACCCCTTCCACCTTCCTTTCCAAAGAGATTGATCTAGAGGACACCCTTTGGCTGCTGCAGCTCCATTCTCTGTGCACACAGTAACTGGGGCACGGAAAGGCTGCAGAAACTTGGCAGAGAAGGAAAATCAAACTTGGAGTCTCAGACCTGGGATACACCCTTCTCTCTGGGCCGGGCACCAAGAAGCGGCAGCACAAATACAATAATGAGAAGTACAAAGGGAAAGGAACGAAGAGATAAGCAGCAAGCATGGCAGGGAGAGTTTGACATGCTTGAGCTGCACTTGTACAGTGCTCCCAGGCAGCAGCAGGATGAAGTGAAATGGATCTTAAAGAGGAGACACTGTCTCAGGCCAAAAGTTCCATCGAGCTCAACAGCCTCCCGCCTGCTCTACCGAGTCACAGGCCCCCTACATTGACTTCCTCCTGGCCCAAGCAGGCATCCACACTAAGATACTTCCTCCAAGTCCTCCGCAAGCCTCCAACTACTTTTTACTCAGATTTCCCAAGCAGGATGTGGCGTGTCTGTTTAGTAACCCTCAACAGATCACTCATCCAAGTCAGTGTTCACTGAATCCATGCAGGTTTCTGACTTTAAATCACTGCTGGCAAGGATTTCCATGGATCTACTACTACCTGCTCCAACAACAACAAAAAAATAACAATTTTTTTTTCTTTTCTTTTGAATAGCTTGTTAATATTCCTGTGTGTAATATGAGGTGTAGCTTTCTACAAATGCAGTTAGACCGCAACCAAGCAGCGATGCTGACACGTATGACTTCCTTCATGCACCAGCGATCACCTCATTTGCCTTCTGTTCATTAATGTATACTTGCCAGGAAAACACTCTGAACAGCTTCAGAAAACCACAACATCAAGTAAAATGCCAAGAACGCTCCCCACCACCACCACCACCACTTGTGGAATCCTCAAACCGGGTGGTCCACGCAGCAGGGCACACAATACTGATTTTTAATTAAGAGATTGAAGTCCAGAACGAAGAGAATTCAGAGTGATTAAAAACTAAGTCCATGCGCTATAGAAAAGACCTGTTTTCTAGTCATAAAATAAACCATCTTCAGGTATATCTTCGTATGGATTTTAAAACAATTTATGTTTTTTGTGTGTCCGTGAATTTAACTTAGCAGAGTGTATAAAGTATCCGTCATTCTGAAGGACAATGAAGAATGTATGTTTTCGTCAGTGAAGGAAATGTTCCTATGAGAAGTTTCCTGCCAGATTACTTTATATATGAATGACTTCATCAGGAGCAGATGCAGCCCAACCTGGGAAAGGTGTTGCGCAGCTCTCTTCATTTCTCTTGCCTGGGAGCACACCCATCCACACCCCTGCACTGGCTGTCACATGTCAGGAGAAGACAACATCCAAACCTCTAGTTCTACAGTAAAACCACAGATGGTAGAGGCAGGCTCAGGGCCAAAACATAGGTGACACAGGAAAACCCGTGGCAGAAAGTTCTTTGGGATACTAATTTCAATAAATGCTTTTATGTGCAAATAACATTTTCATGATCTCATCCTGTGTGACTTCTAGCCAACTATTTACCGTTTCATAAGAATTTATGCAGGACTGCATTTACATTTGCTATGCATTTCTATAGGAACACCGTGCAAGATGAATAAATAGGAAGCAGATTGTACACCGTTGTTCTTTTAAAAGACATATGCAACACAGTTTCCACATTTTCTTGGGAGAGGATGAACTACAGATGCTCTTTTGCACCTAGAGAATATAAGGAATTTACAAAGCCAGATGTTAACACGTTGATAAAACAGAGCACAAACACGAAGTATCCCCGAGGGAGAAACGCTCTGGAAACTGGAAGTATAAGAGATATGGTTGGGATAAAATAACGTATACATCTATACCACACTCAAGTTGAACCAAGTCATTATTCAGCTGTACAAAGGCCCATAGTACATAAGGGTATTAAGAAAGTTATACTGGAGTAATGTTTAACATCTGAGAAGTAGGGTCACACAGAGTTTAACATGGACTGCAGCCGCAAAAGAAGCATCTCTAGTCAAAAAACCTAGAAATACTTCAGTGAATTTCAACAGAAAAGTTGGTGGTTTGTTGTTTTTTTTTCCTTCAAACCCTGCTATCTCTCATCAGGTGTCAGAGCAGTAAAAGACAGCACGCGCTATAGTGTTATGGAGGAACAGCCTGGGGGGAGATAAGAATTGGGAAGGCCTGGGAGGTTAATTCATACCCCTTACCTCCGAGTCTTTGCAGCGTTGCCAGCCTGCAGGTAGAAACATCCATGGGCAGCGATTCCCGCTGTCTCTGATAAAAGATACACGAGGCCTGGTGATACCACCTTTCTTCGAAATATGTAGAGGCTGCATAAAACTCACTTCCTCAGCAGATCAGATACCGTTGATGAAACCTCGATACAACATCCTCGAAACCAGAGCAAACATTGGCAGCTACTGGCGGGAGAAAGAAAAGCTCAAGTGCCTTATTTTCTTCTCACAAGGAGCAAAATTATTGAAGTGTTACCATAAAGCACAAACACCCACCTGCAAACGAGAGAGCTAATTATCACTTTGGAGTAAATTCCATTCTTCTGTGGGAAAAAACAATGCAAAGCAGCAGCTCATCTGAAGATGGCTGGCTGTCTTTAAACCCTCTCACTACTAAAAAGGTTTCAGGTACTTGCTATTAGAAATAGAAGCAAAGAGCACTCAGAGCTTCAAAAGATTACCTTTACCTCTAAGGCTGAATCCAATCCTTTAGCACCTGTTTGGGCAGCTATCAAAAGATGCCCTCAGGTCATAGCACAGCCCTTCCTTTTAATCTCCAGAACCCTTTAAAAAAAAAAAAAAAAAAAGCCTCCAAAGTGGCTTTTATGGAGCAACTTCAGAAATTGGTGGGGTGGGGGGAGGAGGAGAAGGTCTCCCCTCTGACCAAAAAGAAAAGTACTTCCACAATCCAGAAGCTTTTACTCTCTTTAGAGCAAAACATGCCAAGCTTCACTTTCCAGGATCTGACAAGTTCAAAGTTTTGTGCTTAGGGAGATCTTCGATTTATCTTTCTCCTTCTACGCAGAACGGAGAGGACTGCCAGCAGCTTTCAAACCCTGTCAGCTCTGTACCTTAAAGGCGTATGAGTACCTAACAACAAAGAACCAAAGAATACATCCTGTGCTTGCATTAGCGAGGAAACAAATTGTGTATCTTGCCCTAAAGAGCAGGAAAGTCGGCTGCCTCTCTGGTGTTGTATGTGCAGTTTGGGGGGAAATCTCCCCACAGCGGTCAGCATCCATGGCAGCAGGGGGAAGGGAGGCTGCTGCTCCCATCAGTGCTCAGAAATCAAAAGTCAGTGGTCACTCCAGGCTTCCCTCCTGCCATCCCCCCCCCCAAAAGTTTATTTTGTTTTTTGTTATTAATTTTATTTTCCAAACACGCAAGTTTAACAGGTTAAACAGCAAATAAACTTTTTGAGTTTTCACCACTATGGTAAGGTACAAAAGGTACCTGAAAATGAAAGTGGAGATACTCACACGACTCTATGAATTGGGACTTCATGGCCACAATACCTGTGGTAAAACGGAGTTGAAAAAGCAGAAGTACACATACCACTGTCACCCAGACACAGGCTCCATTCAGCTCCTACTGCTGCAGAGCCTGAAATTTAGCCTCATCATCTGGGTAGAATCATTTGGGAACACCAAACACTCATTTAAACACTGTCCAAGGGCCTCTTAACCCTACCGTAGTTTCCTATCCATCAACTTCACCTGATGATTTAAGGACCAACTTTCTACAGCTTATAGGTGTTACAGTTTTTAACAGAAAGATGTGAGGGAAATCCATGTGTATTTGGAAGATCTCTTGGATCCTTGACAACACTGGAAATGTTAAAGGCTTGTGCAACTGGAAAGGGAACAACTCATACTTGACAGTCACATTGCTTCATGCATTTTGGGAAACTACGCAGATGCTCTAGCCATGAAATTGTACATAGTTTAGGATTATCACTAGATCCATTTAAAAAAAAAGTAGAGGAATGAGCAGTTGCATTTTTCTTTGTGTACTCAGAAAACATCAGAGCTTTTTCAAAAAGCTTCTCTCACTTCCCCCTCCTTTTCTTCTCTTAACTCAGAACCAGTGATGACTACATGTGCATCAGGAAGACGGCACGACCACAGACATTACCAGCAACTGCCTTATGGCAACCAGGCATCCTGTGGAGATGAAAGCAGTAAAAAGCACCCTTCTATCAAACTGGACACCAAGATATTAATGCCTGGTCCGTTAACACACCGAGACTCCCAACCATTTGATGAAGCCTCCTCTACACCGTGCTTTTACCAGGTTTGATGCTTGTAAAGTTTTCCCCAGATGGTTGAGTTGAGAGACAGAGCTCGGACTAGACAGCTCTAGGAATAATTTCCAGGCTGGCAATACAGCAAGTTATAATTTTTCAGAAATTGTTATCCTCAGCAAATTGCTGTAGCTCATACTGCAAGCTCTGCAGCATCCAGGGAACGTGGTGGACCACCACAGAGCTGCCTTCCAACATATGCTGCAGCAAGAATGCAGTACTACAGCGTGCAGTTTAATGAAGTACCACAGCCCACCTGCACCATCCCACTGAGCTCCACGCATGCTAGAGACTGATGATTGGTACTCATTCATAGCTTTAATACTGTTGGACTAGAATTTAGATGTTCTAGATTAGGTTTAAGCATGTCTTGGAAGAGCTGTTCCAGCAGACCTCCAAAGACCTGTGTCACCCTTGTGGATTCAGAAGGCTCACTCACTAATTCAAAAAAAGAAACAGCACAAAAGGTCCAAAGAAGCAAGTAAGGAACACGATAGGAAAAATCCTAGACTTCAGGAACTACTCAGGCAGGCACCTGGGCTGTTACTAGGTCTTAAAAGCTTATTTTCACAGCAGCTTTTATGAAATCTTCAGGAAAAATGCCTGGGGAATTGACACCTTCTAGAAAATGATCAGAAATGCTAACTTAAATATGCACAGAAGGCTGAACACTGTATGAATAGAGCCTAAACACTTAAAAGTCAGCATTTAAGAGAAGATACTCAGCTACAGAGTTCTCACTCAGGCTTAAATCAGTAAAACTCATTTTTGTCTGTATTAGTCAGAATGACCAAAGCACATGTAATAAGAAGTTTCAGGCTGCTTTTTGGAATCGAATAATAATAATATAAAAATCTGTTCCAGTTAGGAAGTGTATCCTGGTATGTGGATTACTCCTAAATCCATGTATTTTATGCATGACTATTAGATACGTCAAAAGAAGGGGGGGACTTCCTAGCAACTGGGGCACAGATATAAAGCTTCTCCACGTATGTATGCGAGGATGTGATTGGTACAAATTGTGAAAATACTTAGGAACAGCTTTGCTACAACTTAGATATTATGTAAAAAAGATTAACAGGCAACTCAGATCCAATTGGGGTACAAGATTTTATTTTTTAAACTGTAAAATTGTACAATAATAGCTAAGTGTAAACCAAAAGCTTTGATTCTTTAAAGCTTCACAATTTAACTCAATGTATTCAAAAGAAAATTATACTGATACAGTACTTCATGTTCCTAGCAAACACTTAATGCTTCATGAGAGTTACCCCAGTCTATCTGTAGTTGGAAGATTGTAATTTCTAACCAGTTTAAAGCTGAGTATGGAAGTTTATTAAACTTATATCCCATATATATAAATGGGATAATGTATATCCCATTTAACTCTTTTCAGATGTTAAATGGGATATACAAAGGAATTGCTTTCCAAATGAACAATTCTACTAGTATAACCACCGCAATCTGTTTCTGCTGCAAGCACATCACTAGGATGTATCTAGCACTGAAAGGGGTAAGCACAGTTAAAAAACACAAAGCTTTTAGAAGTTAAAAAACAAACAAAACAAAAAAAAACAAAACCAAAACCACCCAACGACCACATTTACACACAGATCAGGGAGAAGTGCTTTAAGAGTCTCTCATCCAGGAATCTCTGCACTTGTATCTCTTGATACAAGATAAAAGAATACCTTGATAAAAGACTTAGTTGTTTCATATTTTACTAGGAAAACTGCACTGTAAAGTTAATCACATCCTCAGTGACTCTGGGGAAAAATCCCTGCTGCCAAAAACTCACCTTTTTTGGAGGATGGATGACTGCGGAGTTTAATGCTTACTTTCAATTAGCTGTGAGTATCTATTTAAAGTCTCTGTTTAAACACGGAATTCTGTTTTTATACTTAATATAAAACATTGCAAAACATAATTACATTATAATTTTTAAAAGTCTTCCAGAACCCAGAGTTTAGACTTTCAATGTTTATTATGAATCACATTCACAGTGCAATACAAATTACATACAAAGCTGTACAACAAACAGACAAAGACTACCTGGAGCACGTACCATTCCAGAACACGACAACACCTGATGCTTAGGCTAGAAGTGTTCTTAACACCTGCTAGCAAGAAATTGAAGTCAAAAGATAAATAACTGGATTGAGAAGCTCCTTCATTATTTAGATTTTTTTTTTTTTTTTTTTTTTTTAAATTAAAAAACTCTTTATATTGATAACCAGGCTATCAATGTTAAAAAAAAAAAAAAAAAGCAACTCTCCTCTTTCCTAGCATGTAAAAATGCTTTTCCACTGTTTCAAGCCTAAATTAATTTTCAATTAATCATCCTGTCCTCCAGCAAAAGCAGTTACAAAAATCAATGTAGCATGTTTTTTTTTTCTAGAGCAGGTTGATGATACAAAAAATAAACGATAAACATACATATAATCATGTGTCAGCGTATAAGCTTGGAAATGTTTGTGTAAAAGTTTAGAGAGCAGGATGGTCCAATATATGCACTGCTGAGATACATTACACAATGATATTTCTGAAGTAAATGATACAATTTTAATGTACTGTCCATGCCAGAAAAATATATTTACTGTACAAATCGAGAATAATTTCTGAAAATTTTCATAGATGAGTTACATTATTAGTTTGGAGACCGATCTAAGATTTCTAGCTGTTTTTCAGAACCTCTCCTCACACATATGAAAAAAATTCTGTCTGGCTAAGAGCAATAAGTGGTAATTTCCACCACCAGTCGGATTCTGGTGGCAGCTTGGTTTTATTTCACTTTGTTGAGTAAAAACAAACAGTCACAAAAGTGACATTTTTCTTACCTTGAGTACACTAATGGTTTAGTGACTTCAGGAGATAGTCCTCCTTGTTTAATCCATGCATAATTTTAACAAGAGGTCCTGAGGACATGTTCTCGATATATAGGTTTAAACTAAGGGCAAGTATTTGCCTAGTAGCAGCAAAATGACAGCTCAGAATATCTCTTGGGCATGACAGAACTATGAATTTCAGGGGAACATACTCTTTCCTGTGCTAATTCAAAAAAATAAGAAAGAGATGTGTTTTTAGCCACCCACTTTTGTAGCTCCATAGCTGTGAAAGAGACAAGTTGAGACTCACATTCAGGTAAGATGCACAAGATCTTCCCTATTGACAGGTGAGCATAAGGAGGAAATTACTGCTTTAGCACCTCAACACAGCCCTAGTCCATTCCATGGATTGTAAAGGCTACATAAACTGGCACGCCACTATTTTAACGAAGAAATCTGGGGTTTGTGCATCTATGTGGACAAACTATTCAAGTATTACAGAGGGATTGTAAACCTGGACATAAGCTTTGTGTAGAAAAATCAGTAAGAATGTAATATGCAAAAAATAAATCAATCAGGTATTTAATATCTGTATAGATTTGCATTCTAATATGCATTATATAGCAATAAACATCCTTACTGATTGCTATTAAAATGCATCTTCCAAAATGCATGTCTTTGGTCTGGTTTTAGAGTTAATCCAATATAAACCCTACAGCAGCGTGTAGTACTTCATAGCCAAATTTTCAGTACTATTACTGAGTATAAGCCTCTTTTCCTGGGGTCTAGCAAGGAAGAGCCTTTTTAATGCCAGGAGAGCCTTTCTCTGGCCCCTGGTTGCTCTGTGTCCCTTCTAGCAAACAACGGTGCCAGAGACTGCTCTGAGTCCAAGGGAACCTCATGAATGTCCCATACGTGACTTGGGAATACTGGAGGCAGCTCTATCACCCAAGACCCTGGGTGGACCTTGGAGCACCTTCAGCAGAGCCCTTGTGCTCAGGATTCACAGAGCAGAAGAGCCTGACAGGTGCTCACTGATCAGACTGCTGTTACGACAAGCCTCAGCACAAATGCTGCTGCAAACAACTTTATTCAAAAAAGATGCTGAAGCAGAGTAAGCCAGATGTGCATTTTGTAAGTCAGGCACTGCTTCTGAAAGTGCGCTATGAGGAGAATTCATTTCAGACAAGCTTTCAGAAAAAGTCAACGACTACAGCTTCCTCCCTGGCCCCCACTGAAGACAAATTTGCATGTGGGAAAGCTTTGAACAGTGAGTTTCACATAAATGCACTTTCTAAACAACGTGTCCAAGTTAAAGATAATCACCACTGCATCAAATCCAGATCACCATTGCACTTTTCAAAGATGTTTTACCCTTCGATATTGAAGAAACATTCAAGTGTCAATACAAGTCTAGAAATCACTGTAAAAAGTTAGTAGAAAACCTCCATTGTTTCTGGAGTCATATAAAATACAAGTTTCAAACACAATGCACATTGGGAGCTGTGCCATTTATTCCAGTTCAGGAAATATGGTATTAAAACCACCAAGCGCTTTATAAAGGAGACATATGAGAAATACAAACCCAAGTGACAAAACTTCTCAGATACTACTGCAACATTCAAGCCAAGGGACATCCAAGTGCCAATACAAACCATACGTGAGCACCTCCGTGTTAAACTTCACATCCCCATCTGCATGTCCGCAAAGTTGTAGAAATTGTCTACATCTTGAGACGCCGATGCCTTGCTCTCCGATACAAAAACCTGTTTTATTAAACAAAGAAATAGTTACACACCACTAATGAAGAAGTTCAAACAGACTTTGCTCATTCAGAGAGAGTAACCGCTATTTTCACTTTTTCATTTCATGAGAGGCACAACTCTGCTGGTTTCCACCATGTGACAGAATAGCCCTAGAATTGTCTTAGCCCCAACGTACCCTTTGTCACCATCACCTGTTCCTGGCAGACATGCTAACTGCAGCAACCCTAGCCTTCCACTGATGGGAATTTAAAGTTTTGGGCCTGATTATTCAGCAGTCACAGCTTCAGCTAGTGCCTGTTTAGATATATTTTGCTTGGTAAAGCCAAACTTCTGTCTGGGGTGGGGGGTGTAAGAAGGAAAAAACCACACAGAAATCTTACACTACCATTAACCTTGCCTTTAACAGAAAAGCAAAGTTCATAAGAAGGACTCCTTTGCACTATATTCCCCTAAAAAAAAACTTAGTTGTTTCTTCATCGGATGTTCTTGGTTTGGTTTTTTTTGGTGTTGTTTTTTTCTTTTTTTTAAATAACTTCAATTACATTTGCATTTTGCAAAACTGATCAATGCACGTGAAAGTCCAAGCTCTAGGACAGTTGTCTTTGCAAGCTTTCAGCAAATCAACTACAAGTGCCTTGGGCAATGCCCAATTAGTTTAGCATTAACAGAAAGTGTGGTGGCTGTTCATCAATCTCAACATGCAACTGATAGACTCAATCAAAAATGTTAAAAAATATCCTTACTATCCAGTATTTTCTATACCTCAAGAGGAAATTATCTCCATCTCAGCACATCAGTGTTGGCACAGCCAACTGAGCTATTCTGAAGTGCACTGGGACTGTAGGAATGGGTTATTCCAGATGACTATGCTCCTACTGTCACCACTTTTCTGCTTCAGCTCAGAATACTGCGAGAACGCGAACTTTGACAGTTCCTTGAACTGGTGTACTTAAAATATATTTTAAGATGGGTATCCTATTGTCCAGTAAATTTCTGATTCAAAAAAAATAATTATATCACAAAGGATGTAGTTTCTAGACTGTTGTTTGAACACATGTGTTAGACTTCTGTTTGAAGGGACTTAAGAACATCTCCTAATTACATGGCCGTTCTTTGGAGCGACAGGGATGGGTACCATGGTCACAAGTGAATACCTTCTTTCAGCATCACAGAATCATAGAATGGTTAGAGTTCGAAGAGACCTTAAAGATCATCGAGTTCCAAACCCCCTGCCATTGGCAGGGACACCTCCCACCAGACCAGGTTGCTCAAAGCCCCATCCAGCCTGGCCTTGAACCTGTTCCAGTGCTTCACCATCCTCACAGCAAAGAATTTCTTCCTAATATCTAATGTAAATTTCCCCCCTTTCAGTTTAAAGCCACTACCCCTCATCCTATCGCTACATTCCCTGACAGAGTCCCTCCCCATATCTCCTGTAGGCCCCCTTTAAGGTACTGAAAGGCCCCTATGAGGTCTCCCTGGAGCCTTCTCCAGGCTGAAGACCCCCAACTCTCTCAGCCTGTCTTCACAGGAGAGGCGCTCCAGCCCTCTCATGATTTTTGTCACCCTTCACTGAACCTGTTCCAACAGGCCCATACCCTTCCTATTTGAGGACTTCAACAGTTTAAATTTTGCAGAGTATTTTACAAATAAGTGATGAGACAGAGGAATACTAGAAAGCACGTCAAAAAAAGTGCAGAAGCTCACACCAGAAAGAATGTCAGAGGTAAAGAGCATAAAACATACCAAGTTCACACAAATAGGAAGTCTGCTTAAATGCACAGCAGGGAGCTCTCCTTGTTCTACCTAACAACTCAAAAAGCTCTGGTGGTACTATCACTGAAGAACTTTTCTACCCTTACTAAAACATCTAGAGTTGTTTATCAGATTTATTTCAGAAACAAACAAAAAAAAACCTGGCGAAGTTAAGGTTATTAACAGAATAATCATTTCTAATTGCAATTTTTAAATGCAAATGTAGCCACTTGCTTAAAAGCAGATTAGTCTCCTGCAAAGCCTTAGAGGATACGTATCTTCCTAAGAGCTTTCGTCATTGTTTCTTGATCAAGGATACCTATAATTCTTTCTGAGCACTGTAACAACTCTCAAACACAGTAAAGGCAGCCAACAATGAGGTGAAACCATTTTACAGAGCATTCCTGAACCTTTTGGTAGCAACAAGTCTGACGTTTGTTACTCCCTAAATTGCTTCTAAACTATGTCCCAAGAGAGAAATACATTTTCTAAAAAATGTATACTCGTGACATTCAGTTGTCTAGGGATCCATGCACAAATCCAGTGTTCATCAGAAGTTTTAGAGCTACATTTCATAAAAAAAAAGCAAACAAAACCACCAAAAAACGTTGGAAACTGAACCCGAACACTACAGATCACCTCCAAGAACAATGCTTACTTCACAGCCTGAAGTACACTCTCTGAAGTTTCTGAATATATCTGAGACCAGAGCATTCACAGTGTCAAAACAACAGATACCACTCATTTTAATGAGGAAAATATAAAAGTTTATTTGTTCCAGTAATTAGTATCACTTCAGTCTTTGAATAGAGTGTAGAAGACTAGATCTTTGAATAGATGTAGAAAAACCAATGAATTACCTACCTACCCTCTATTGTCTTTGTTCTTTATGGAAAAATAATAATGCTAACCACACTAATAAAAGCCACTGTAAGTTCCTGCTTAGAGAGGCCATTTTTATGATAGTATTTGCAGCGATGACTTTTGAGTGAAAGAAGAATCAGTAGTATCACAACACTGCCCAGTCTGTAGTTGTAGTGTTCTTTGACTCAGAGAGCCATTGGGATCTTGCTGGTGCAGCAGCAAACACCCCAAAAAAAGCAATCTTCAGCTGCATTTGAGATGACTTATTACAAGATGACTCTTTTCCAGAAACTGGGCAGTCTAGTTCCAAGTAACACTTTCAAAAGGAACTGAAAGACAACAAGGAGCTGTATGGACGCTGTGTCTCGAAGACATTCTAGTCCTCTTTGGACAGCTGCTTAAAATCAAAGGGTTTGTCACCTTCTCATTATCAGAAGTGCTCTAATTGTTTCTAGAAACTCTCTCAAAGTTTCTCTGTTCAGAGAAATGGGGACAGTAAGTGAAGAGAAGATGGAGCGTAAAGAAGCTACAGTAAAATAAGCTCACAGAAGAAAAAAGCAAAATGCCTTTGAAGGAAAGCATTCTGCAATATCCTACACAGAACAAGTGAACCTCGAAACAAGTTGGAATCCTGTATTATCTTTGCCAGGGTTCAATAGACTAGGACATCACAAAGCAGACTTCAGTGTAAGACTTGGAGCAGAGCTTTTCCCTACTATATTTATACAACTCGTTTTTCCTGTCATGTGAAATAGAAGCTTTAAGTGGAAATCTATTCTTCAACGTGTATGAGGATTTAGCACTCCCCTTCTAAGGGCAATTTTTCTTGTCTCTGAAAAACAACTTGAGTTTTGGGTACAAAAACACCCAAACCAAACAAACCAAAAAAACAGAATATTCAGATACCAAGAAAGATCATGCAGTACGTCAATGTTAGAGCTTGACCACGAAGCATCCTAGTCGTTCTGTAACATTTTCTGCCAATAAAGCAATACACCAGCTTACCTTGGTCCCACTAAAAACATCATTTACAGTGCTTCGACATCCTTCCACAGCACCATCTCCATTGAATTCCAAAGCAACCACTGGACCTAGAAGATAGTTTCATCTAGAATCAATACGACTTCTATGCTTGGCATTGAAACAGTAGATTTCTCAACCCAGAGGGAATTGTGAAGCTTGCAAGAAGCATTTTATGGCTGTTGCTTGAGCAGCCATAATGCAGGATAAAGAATTAAAAACACTTAGCCATAGCTTCTAAGTACAGTGTTATCCGAGAAGAAAATATCTGCAATTCCATGCTCATTTTTGCAGAGATTCTGGCAGGATTCCAGTTTTACTTCTAGAAAGGCAGCAGTGGCACGAAATCGCTAAGGAGCGCGGGGCATCATGGAAGTGAGTCAGACTATACTGCTCAAATAGTGAGCTATTTCACAGACATCTGGAGTAGGACTGAGTCATTCAGGCATTTTTGCCTCAGTCCTAAGATAGCAAACTGCCTGATTTTTAGACTTCTTATCACCCACTATTCGCAGATCCCCTTTTTCTGGTTTCGTTCTGAACACGTTATTTCTTCCCACACGGGTGCAGAATAGCCTTTAAAGTAGACTGTCATCTTGCAAGTACAACAACTTTTGTCCTATTCTTGCAATGAGCATCACAGACCTCTTACGTTACTGTGCAAAAAACCCTGTGTGTTGCTACTAAGTTTGGGAGCTCGTATTGAGCTCTAGCATGTAACAGATGGCAAGTTGTCAGTGCTTCTGCAGGAAGAGACAAAACCCCATTACAGTCAGATCAATAAAAAGGCTTTTGAAATACTCTGACAGTACACCAGTTATAAACAGGAATTTAACACCTGCCTGCTTTATTCGCATCTATTTGCTTAAATACATGCACAGAAACACCGAACATCTAGGTGGTTGAGCAGCAATAGTGATAACTCAGAAATCTAAAAGCACAAACTACCTTTGAGCACCCGACACAAACCTGCATGTGCCACTGCTCCTGAGCTTTGCGGTTGGACCACCAGAGGGGAGGCAGAGCCACAAAATATATGTGGAATAGCCTGTTTCTGATGCCTTCAGGAGTTTTGGCTGGTTTAAGGCCCGATTAGAGACTTCCAAAACTCACCTCAACTGGCTTTACACTAAGCTCTTGAAACATAAGTTTCTCCGTCGTTCCTCTTTCTTCTCCAAGAACCCTCTAGTGACAGCTGGACTCTATATCAAGAAGAGAAAGCAAACACCACAAACTCACCTCTTTCAAGTAGTGGAATGAATTCTGACGCACACTGCTGGAAAACTCTGTGAGCATCCTCTGCCTTCATTGAGACTTCTTTAGTCTGTACCAGCTGAAACCCTTTGCCAGTCATCTGTTAACAGAGAAAGAATTCATGTTAAAATGCTTCTAAGGCACGGAGTTTGGCTCAAGTACTGAGACGACACTGGAATACACTCATTTTCCCCATGCACATTAAGCCACAGGGCAAAGGGATCCTTTTTGCTCTTTTCAAAGACCATTTGCTTTTTCTACGTTTCTGTTTGTTTTCATTCCATTCATCCAGATTTTCTCCTCTGCCCTAGTGCACCTAGAGGACTAAATGTGAATGGTTTTGTTTTATATTATGGCCGAGGGTTGTGTCTTTTTCCCCACAATCCCTCACAAACCGAAACTAATGGGAGTTAGAAGCATTCAGCATCTGGTGTCAAGCAGCTAGCTCTCATTAGTCTGCAACTGTTCAGTCAAGCCTTAGGTCAAACTCTCTTCCATCCATTGGTGAAGTTTTCCATTTTGGAAAAAAAGTTACAAACTTTCCAACACATATAGCCTTTTACTTGAAACCTAATTGGAAGTTAAAAGCATGTGGAGAATGAGCAACTATATTTGTACTTCCAAAGCATCCATTAATCTACAGAGCAGTAACATTTCCACAGATCATAGAATCATAGAATGGTTAGAGTTGGAAGGGACCTGAAAGATCATCGAGTTCCAACCCCCCTGCCATGGGCAGGGACACCTCCCACTAGAGCAGGTTGCTCAAAGCCCCATCCAGCCTGGCCTTGAACACCTCCAGGGATGGGGCATCAACAACTTCCCTGGGCAACCTGTTCCAGTGCCTCACCACCCTCACAGTAAAGAACTTCTTCCTAATATCTAATCTAAATCTCCCTTCTTCCAATTTAAAACCATTACCCCTTGTCCTGGCACTAAACTTCCTGACGAAGAGACTCTCCCCAGCTCTCCTCACTAACTAGTCTTTCAGCATCTTTTTAACTCTAACTTCTAAAGAACTACTAACACAGGAGAACACATCTGTTATCCTCTTTATTGTACCTATTCCTTCTGCAGAACAAAGCAACCCATAAGTATCATTATCTCCCTTCACTCAGGTGGCTGTTAGTAGCTCAGTTCCATAAAGACACAACTGAGCACTGGAATACCATACAGCTGTCTTCCCTTGCAGTTGAAAACACCCGGGAAGGAGCTCCACTGGTTGGTTTGTTGATCATACAATACTGGGATATTTTGCAGATACCTCTCTCAGAAGCTGTAGCTCACGGTTACTGGCTCTGTTCTGTCATTCCCAGCACTCCAGGGTGCTAAAAGCAGGAAACCACTCCCAGATTTTAGCCCCAGGAGAGCCCAAACTCAGCCAAGCTTAGGAGCTGCTGCCTCACAGGGGAGGGGAAAAAAAAAAAAAAAAAAAAATCAAAGA
>VXBW01005383.1:464331-481784 GCA_013400375.1 Thinocorus orbignyianus
GCCCGCTTCCGCTTCCCCCCCGCTCCCATGGCGACCGCCGCACTTCCCCCCTCCCCTGACCACAGCTTTCCCCCGCCCAAAATCTGAGGGGTGCCAGCCCCTCGTGGGTTAGAAAGGGGTGAAGGCTGCAGGATTAGTTGCCCATCAGGCTTGGTTGCCCGCTGGTGGTGGGCTGAGCTTGGCCAGCAAAAGATGGAAAAGCCAGGGAGATTGCTTCCCCGTTACACTCACAGGCAAAAAAAACCTCGATTTGGGGGAAAATGGATCAATGGGCTAAGGCCGATTGTATGAGGTTCATTAAGGCCAGGTGCCTTTCACTCACAACGTTTCACTCACAACAACCCCAAGCAGCGCTGCAGCGTGGGGCAGAGTGGCTGGAGATCTGCCCAGCAGAAAAGGACATGGGGGTTTTGGTGGGAAACCAGCTTAACACAAGCCAGCAGTGTGCCCAGGTGGCCAAGAAGACCAACAGCATCCTGGTTTCTATCAGGAATAGTGTGGCCAGCAGGAGTAGGGAAGTGATGGTGCCTCTGTACTGGGCACTGGTGAGGCCTCACCTCGAGTCCTGTGTTCAGTTCCGGGCCCCTCACTACAAGAAGGACACTGAAGTGCTGGAGCCTGTCCAGAGGAGAGCCACCAAGCTGGTGAGGGGTCTGGAGAACAAGTCCTATGAGGAGAGGCTGAGGGAACTGGGCATGTTTAGTTTGGAGAAGAGGAGGCTGAGGGGAGACCTCATTGCCCTCTACAACCTCCTTTCACTTAGTTGTAGAGAGGTGGGTGTTGGCCTCTTCTCCCAATAGATGGGGCTTTGAGCAACCTGCTCTAGTGGGAGGTGTCCCTGCCCATGGCAGGGGGGTTGGAACTCGATGATCTTTAAGGTCCCTTCCAACTCTAACCATTCTATGACTCTATGATCTCCTCCAGCGTGGGAACTTCCAATAGGCTGCAGGGAATCCCTGCTGTAGTCCCTGCTGCACCTCCATCACTTTTTTCTTCTCTCACCTTGGTGTTCACACTGCTCTTTCTCTTTCCTCGCTCCTCTCTCTTACACTGCTACGCAGCATTTTAACCTTTCTTAAATAGGTTTTCCCAGAGGTACTACTGGAGTCACTGAGGGCTCAGACATGCTCTGTGGTGGATCCGTTAGAGTTGTCTGGAAGTGGCTGTGTCCAGTACAGGACAGGTCCTGGCCTATCCTCACAGAGGCCACCCCTGCAGCCCCCTACTACCAAAACCTGCTCATCTACACCTGATATACTAACTAAATTTTGGAGACATTTTATGTAGACTAAAGGATGCATTCTTGCTGTAGCAGCAGAAGAAGAAGAAGAGAGGAGAAGCCCTGGAAAAGTAGCTGAGATGTGCTCTGCCAGTTGAGCAGCCTGAAAGGCTCGCCCAGCTCAGGGCCCTGGGGTATAATATTTTGAGGAAGCAAGACACCAGTTGGCCAGAAATGGTTGCTAAGGAAGGAGGTGACTGACACTCCTCTTGGCATCAGCTGTACTGCAAAACCTTACATCTGGGCAGGTGTGAAACCTGTTCTAAGCTTTTGGTGCTACAGCCCAAATCAGCAGCTGTGCCAGAGCTACCAATGACAACACACAGCACAGTTTTACATCTCAGGTACCATGTGGATCTACCCTGTGAGCTGCTTGCCTGGGCTTCTTGGGCACTTGCTGGCTGGATCCTGGTCTTTCACTGAGTCCCCTGTGCACCAGCTCTTTCCACAGTGTGTCCAGCCAGGCCAGTTGGAGACAGTGTGCAACTGCAGGGAGTCTGATACACTCTCACCTCTTTTAGCTCACTCTCCTGAAATTCTAACATTCCTGGGTAATTCATAGAGATTAGCAAATTTCTGCAGTCTTTCAGCAAGCAGGCTCTTCTTTCTGCACATCCATTAAAAAAAATATAATATTTTTTGATAGAAGGAATGACAATAACATTTGATACATTGTTGTGAAAAGATAAAATACCATTTAATTAATCTATGCAAAACCTAAAACTACATTACCAGGACACTGTTACCTCACATTAATGGATTATCTGTCATAACAGAGGACTTCGTAGTCCGTGTGTGTAAAGAGACTTCTTCCCCTACCAAAATGCAGCCCACTCTACAATGGAAATACTTCATCACTGATGCCAGTAATGTTTCACAAAAGTATTTAAAAGCAAGAGAAGAAAGTAACTTTTACATTTCTAATGAGCAAATGCAAGGCAACGGCAAGTTTCTGAGTTGGGATTCTTCTGTGCTGCCATGACCAATACTCTGCTCTTGCACAATTATCAGTCCCATAAAAATAGAGGATTTTTATGTGGCTACAGCTGACTGGGACAGGCCATAGGTTTTATCTCTCTGTCACAACACCACCTCTTAAGCTGGAGGGTGTTTCCTGACACCAAAGCACCAGACCAAATTAATATGACTTGTGATTTATGAGCACATGGCTTCTTAAGACATTGCAAATGCCTAGTTCAGTTCTTCATCCTCTATTCATATGCCAGCCAGACCCAACCCTCTTGACTTCTGAGATTTGATACAATCATAGCCTGAAGTGTAGTAATACAAGATTGCAATAATGGCAGAGTGACTACCAACCATTATTATACTTACTTTAATTTCAACAAACTGCTGTAATTAGTGATTTCCCTTACGGGGATGTTGTGAAATATATCTAATTACAGTCTAATAGGGAGCTTTGTGATCCCCCGTCAGTCGTTTCTAGGTAACTGAAAAATAAAACATTTTCATTGTAAAGCTTATAATCTAAAGTATTTGGTGGAAGAGACTTGTCATAACCATACCTCTTGGACACACACAGCTCACAGGGAGCCTTTCAGACCTCTGCTCTCCTTCCCAGAAGGACGGTGATTCAGTTTCAGCAGAAGACCCTCTCAGGCAGATGGGCAAAGCACATGCAGGGGCTGTGTCCCTGTACGGGCTGGCTTTTATCTCCACGAAGCTTTGCAGTGCCTGCTTACCCGCAGGTGAGAAGATGCTAACTCCCTTTCCCCGCTTCTCTTCTTTGAGGCTTTTGTGCATCACCCCAAAGGTACAGGGAGGCAGCTGTTCCCAGTAAACATGAGGACCTGGAATTCTGCTCTGGTCTGGAGCAGGCAGCATTGAGGGAGCAGGAATTCACCGTGTGCACATCGACGCTTCTAACGCTGGCCACAGAATCAAGTACGCTCTGTGCTGTCGGAAGCCTGCCAAAGCACACAAAGGCAAACTTTCACAATCTTCTTCTTAATGAGATTCATCGTATTCTCTGTATGTGTATGTGTCTCTCAAAGCTCTTGAAATCATACCTCTGTGGCTAAATCTGAAGGGTGGCTTGTTCAAAACAGCTTTTAATCCTGCTGGTTACCGACAAGACCTTGGAAATACCACCTCTGAGATACGAAAATCGAGAGGACAAATCAAAAGAGCTTAAATACTACTGCTTTCCAAAAGCTAATTTCATGCTTTCAGTGAGGAAATGTTATAAATTCTGTACTTGAGATCCTGGCAACTTACCTAGAATTGGCATAAAGCTTCAAGTCAAGATTAGATTCACCTATACTCATATGAAATTGTGAATTAGGGATGAGACAAATCACACCCGATGGTGGCAATTCCTTACGCAGCATTCAAGAGGAAGGAAGGGAAGGATACTTTACTGCTGGGTTCACTCTCTGAGGTTATGTTCTGATACACATTTAAGACAGAACTGTTACAGAAAGCATCCCTTGCTTCCAGCTGCTTATTTGAATCCCCCAACACCTATGCAGTGATACAGCACAAATGTTTGTACAGACGTGGTAAATTGTGTCGAGGAACTGATGGATGTGAAAAACAACTATTTCAATTAGACATCTGTGCATTTGAGTCTCATACAAACATTCTTCTTTTTATATTTTTTGCAGAAGCAGATGACAATTACACAGAATATTATTTTCACACAGCAGTCATCACAGATTCTGAGATCACACTGGCCTTTTTTTTGTTTCTCTAGCAGATTGTCTACTACCACAAACTCTTGCCAGACTGAACACCAACTTGAAGAAGCTAGTCTAGAACTTGAGACCAGGTGGAACAAATAGTATGGCTAATTTTTTGATAAAATGTACTAGAACCTATTTTGCATTGCTATTGGTGATGCTGCACTAACATCTAGATGCAGCTCCTTGCATCTAGAACTTAGCCCTGGTAACTTTGCTGAACCACCCTACTGCTGTTCAACAAGGGAATGCATTTTCGGTAGCTACCCCCAGCATAGAGTCTGTTAACTATGATAAACAACTTTAATGCTGAGATTATTTAAGTGGGAACAACTGGCAGATGTGCCCGTGTCCCAGGTTACTGGGAACTTATATGCTGTGACAAGAAAAAGTACAAATAGAAAAATGGAATAGTTCACATTTGCTAACTTGTTTGTTCAGAAATGACCTTCCACATATTCCCAATTTAAATTACCTTCCCTGTAAGAAATTACATCATGCCTACACATCTTTTTCTGTTGCTGCTGTTTGGGATAAAGATGAGCAGATTGCTAAGCAGTAGATGAGATGTGGACAGAGAGCATACTATCTGAAATGACTTTTAAAAGGCACTGCACAGAGCTACAAGTCATTTCAGAAGTTTTTTTACTGAAGATCTAAATAGATAGATAATTTTTAAAAGGCATAAATTAAATATTGTTGGTTATATGAATGAAAAAATAATTTGAAAGCAGACCATAATGTATTTTATCCTATAAAGTATTTATCCTAATATTAGCATAATGGGCAGCATAATGTATGATACAAAAAACCACATCAATTCTGAACCTCGCCGCAAGCCATCTCTGTGGCAGAAGGTCTGGAGCTGAGAGGGTCACAATCTGCTTCAGGCCTGCTAATGTAGTGACTGCACTTACTCAAACAGCACAATTAAGTTTTCAGCTATAAAATATATTCTTGTTTAGCAATTGCAGGTTCATAGATCTTACACAGGAGTTTAGATCCCAGATCCTTTTTTGTGATATGAATAGAGATGCCGTAACTGGGGTGTTTGCCCAACATTCACTTTGCCAGAAAAGCTTATGTTCCACCTGAACCCCTAGCTGAGGCAGGCAGACTCTTCAGTTTAATGTTAAATGAAAATGACAATAAAGTTTATGGGGTATATCTTTTGTGGTTTATGTTTAATAGGGCAGCAATTCAAATAACAAGCTACAGTGCTGATTCAGCAAGGCATGTATGCGCTTGCTAAAATCTACAGATTTCTGTGATGTTTTAACAACAGCAAAGAGTTGGGTACATCGTTAAAATTTAGATGAGCTTTAACAGCCTGCTGGATCATAGCCCAGCAGCCCTTACTTTCTTCCTTAGGCTTACAAGTCCTTTCTCTTCTAAAGAGGCATTCCAGTTCACTTTGTGTCCCATTTAAGATTGACAAGATCATTTGCCAGCATCTGGCTCTGGTTACATAGAATCATAGAATGGTTAGAGTGGGAAGGGACCTTAAAGATCATCAAGTTCCAACCCCCCTGCCATGGGCAGGGACACCTCCCACTAGAGCAGGTTGCTCAAAGCCCCATCCAGCCTGGCCTTGAACACTTCCAGGGATGGGGCAGCCACAGCTTCTCTGGGCAACCTCTTTCCAGTGCCTCACCACCCTGACACCTCTTTATCCTTTATCCAGATTGCTAGCACCTAACCTCGGGGTGCTCAGTGGAGCACCGTTCCAAAAGTGTGTTTTTAGAAAGTTTCACTTTGTCATGCTCCCAGTGTGGAAAAGGAAAGCCAAGAACGCACTGAGCAAAGTTTGCTTGCTCTTATCTCTTAACACCTTGCCATTTTTAGAGCTTAGATAACTTTTCAGCTGTAGAAGGATAGATGTTCTGTTTGGTTTCTGTTTTGCTTTTTTTTCTTGGTTATTGTCTGACATTGTATCGACCCCCTTACACTGTTGTTCTGAGCTGCTGCTCCCACATGGGAGAAGGATTGTTGAGATCTGGGGTAGACACTGTCCTCGTAATTCTGGTGCAGCAGCCCGTCAAAGACAAATCATTGGAGGCAGCAACATGTTAATTTGCTATTCCACAATTCATCAGAATTTGTCTATCTGAAGTCTATTGATGATCTTCCAACTTCAAGGTCTCAACATTCATTTTGTGGGGTGGTTTTATCTGTGGTGCCAATCTGCTGTGCACATTGTCCTTGTGGGTGAGAACGGTGGCTGCCTGATGCTCCTAGGGAGACTGGCAAAAAGTGGGAAAAGTGGGATCTCCAACAAAAATGTAGGAGATCACTTATCTGGACCTTGGTGGAATGCCAGTAAAATATACTCAAGTTCACCGATGATACCAAACTGGGAGGGATGGCTGACACTCTAGAAGGCTGTGCCACCATCCAGCGTGACCTGAACAGGCTGGAGAGCTGGGCTGAGAAGAACGTAATGAGGTTCAACAAGAGCAAGTGTAGGGTCCTGCACCTGGGGAGGAAGAATTCCGGCCACCGATATAAGTTAGGAGTGGACCTGCTGGAAAGCACTTCTGGGGAGGAGGATCTGGGTGTCCTGGTAGATAGTAAACTATCCATGGACCAGCAATGTGCCTTTGTCGCCAAGAGGGCCAATGGAATTCTGGGCTGTGTAGGGAACTGTGGCCAGTACGTTGAGGAAGGTCATTCTCCCCCTCTACTCTGAACTGGTGAGGCCACAGCTGGAACACTGCATCCAGTTCTGGGCTCCCTGGTTCAAGAGAGACAGGGAACTACTGGAGAGAGTCCAGTGTAGGGCAACAAAGATGATTAAGGGATTGGAGCACCTCCCTTATGAGGAAAGGCTGAGAGAGCTGGGAGTCTTTAGCCTGGAACAGAGAAGATGGAGGGGAGAGAAGATGGAGGGGAGACCTTATTCATGCTTGTAAGTATCTGAAGAGTGGGTTGAAGGAGGATGGAGCCAGACTCTTCAGTGGTTCCCAGTGACAGGACGAGGGGCAATGGGCACAAGCTGTAACATAGGAAGTTTCATTCAAAGATGAGGAAAAACTTCTTTACCATGAGGGCAACAGAGCCCTGGAACAGGCTGCCCAGGGAGGTTGTGGAGTCCCCTTCTCTGGGGATTTTCAAGATCCGCCTGGATGCAGTCCTGAGTAACATGTTCTAGACAATCCTGCTTTGAAAATGGAGTTGGACTAAACGATCTCTAGAGGTCCCTTCCAACTCTGACAATTCTGTGATTCCATGATTCTGTCTGCAGTTGTGCTGGATTCTGCCCACATTAACTTTAGGGAATTTATACAGGAATCTGTAATCCCTCACACAAGTCAAGACTTTTGACGAAATCCACCGGCATGGTAATGAGAGAGTGAATCAGATCTAAACTACACATTTAAATATTCAGTATTAACTGTAAACAAGTCCTGCTGTTACAGTAAGCAAATACAGGATTCCATTTGTTTTGCCTTTTCTTCCCCTCCTGTCTTTCAGCAGAATGTGCAATAAACATTCTAGACACTGTTTCTGGAAATACTGCTACGTCATTGTAAGACTCTGAGGAATAAATTAGTTAAACTGTTGATAACACAAAATAGCAAGGGATTCTGCAGAGAGCAGATGGAAAGAAAATATTGAAATAATTATTGTTTGGAAGAGTTTAAAGCTTGCTTGCAAGTTAGGAAGATTCATTGCACTGACTGGTTTTCAAATAATGTATTTTGCACTGCAGGAGCAAAAATGTTAAGTACAGAAATCAATAAATTAAAATGGTCAGACAAAGAAGAACAGGGGTGGAATTAAAGATATGTCCTCTTGCAAAACAGACCCATTCACCAGAGAGAGTTATGAATTAGACAAATTTGACGTGTGGAAAGACCTTCCTCTCAGTCCAAAGATAGACAGAAATATAGAATTTTATTACTGTAAGGAGAAATCCCAAAGGAATCCTGTGATCGTACATAGGGGCAACCACACTCCATGTAAACTACATACAATTTAGGTACATTTCTCTTGACTCAAAGGTCCAAAGAAGTGCAGCACATCCACGTCATGAGAACCTGGTGCAGAGCTGGCCAATGAGTGATGGGAGAATATCTTCAAGACAAATGTGATCTCTTCTCATTCAACACTGTGCTGTTTTGATCAATTTCAGTCCCTCTCTTTCCAAGAACTCAGGAGTTATTAAAAAGTTTTTCAGTGAGAGGGGCATCAGGACAAGGCCAAATAAAAGAAAAAGGGAAGAACTGGAGTGCGATAAGGATGGCTCACTTTGGCGCTCATACGTTACTGTGTTTCAGACATATTCAGCAGGATCTATGTTCCCAGCGAAACAGTCTATTAATAATTTTTTCTGGTTTTAATGAGAAAAGGAAAAATCTTTATCTCCTCCACTTCTGTAAGTGACTGCACATCTTCAGTACAGGCAAACTGTCAAAAAATGCTTTTTTTGTTTGAGTTCACAGTCCTCACTGGGATCCCCTGCTACCAAACAAACTGGATTCATGGGTAGGCTTCCTTATCCCTAGTACAGCAGGTCGAGTATGTAACTGTGGGTTTGTCACCTGAAGCAATCGCTTCATAGGCAGTGGAAAAAAACTTTGGGATGGCAATTTGTCTCAGATAGCACTTTTGGATGGTAGCTAACCCAACCTATCTCAAGTGTCGTTTTTAGTTTGTTAACTATAAAGTCAACGAAGGGTAATGAACACAGACATCAAAACTTTAGCTGTCTAAAGCTGACCTTCCAAAGCTGTTTGAAGGTAAATCACACTCTTGATGTGGAACTGCTTATAATTATTTCTAACAGTTCTCTGTAAGCGTTAGGTGCTGTACACGAATGAAACTACAGTCCTTGCCAGAAAGGGCTTACATCTACAAAGCAGCTACGCAAAACCACCTCATACACAGGTTAAAGAGGTGCCTGCTATAACAACTCAGCTTCAAACAACTGGCTAAATTATACTCACTTGTTAATTATGAAGGTGATGTATCTATTTAGATAAATATACAGAGTAAATAACCCTGGATCATACCCCGGAACAAATCCATTAAAAGCCTCATTCAGTCATATGAAAAGAAGTTCCAATTTAAATATTTTCATAAGGTAAGGCAAACATAAAGTTAATTTCCTGGGTTAAATTGGCCTGTGGTCAATTTCGTACCCTACCTATTTAAAATAGTTTCCTTTAAAAATAGTTGGCTTTGAAGTTCCCCTCTCTGTTTCACATCTATTTACACACCAAAGGACTAAATAACAAATAATAGCAAACAACAAGGAAATAATTAGAAAATGTCAGGAGTACAGCCAGCTGCCATGAATGTAAAAGAAGCGCACAAGAAAAAGGCCCCAACCCCCAGAATGTGAGTGAAACAAAAGGTAAGTGCAAATAAAACAAAGTATGTCTTCCCTAACAAGCAACTGCACTTTGTCAAAATGTCTGTGCATCTCTCAGTGGCCACAGAGCACTGAAATATTTTCCACCGAGGGGCTGGTGGTGACTGACTCATTGCACACTCGGTGTGGTTCAGAGGCCGCAGAATATGATGGGTGAGAAGGGAAACCATAGGAACAGTCCCCGTGACTCTAAAGAATGTAACTCGCCTGTCTCGGGGTGTCCTGCAACCTGCTGGCTGTCCTACCAAGAGACTGCCAAGAGCAAGTCCCTGAGAACGCTGGTCTTCTCCTAGCAGGCCTGTGGGAAAGCCTGGTTTCGTAATCACACAGTCACGTTCACTGTTTTCTGTTGCCACGTTTGTTGCCGTTTCCACCTCATCTTTGTGTCAGTAGCTTCTTTCTGGCAGCCCCCATCCTACTTCTCCAAAGAAGGCTGCCAAAGTCTGTATCCCAGACAGCGGGTCTTTCCTAGCCTCCTTCTCTTGCTGTGGGGACTTTGGACTCTCTAGGGGCCTAAGGGGATGTCAGCAATGATGGCTTCACCTCTTCAAGGGAATAGGATCCGTGAAAATGGTGAAACAGAATATTATTCTTCTGCTGATGTTAAAAAAAAAAAGTTACTCCTTGTTAACTTTCTGAGTTGCTGTAGAAAAGATATTGCAGATTTTACCTCCCAGTTCTCAGTCATTCCTTCTTTCACTGGTGTTGCTGGGGTTCCTTATTCCTCTACATGAAGACAATAGCAGGGAAGATGAATGACCACATGTGATTAGTTGACAATGAAAGCATCGCTGCAAGACATTCGCTCTGCTGAGTGTTTGGAATTTCTGCTGACTTGAAAACTTTCCTCAGTCTTATCCTGGTAATGGGACAAAATTCAAGCGGGCATAAAGCTGGCGGTGAGGTGGGGTACAACAGGACAGAAGTAGCACCTATGTGACGGTGCCTCTGTAACCTTGGCTTTTCCCCAACGGTATCAGACTGCTCCAAGTGACTTGCACAGTGCCTTGGGCTTAATACCACTAGAGGTCATGCAACGTACTTGTTATCTAAGCTGCTTTTGAAAAGTGCTCTAAGGTTCCACATCTAGTCGATGCATTTGTACTGATTGTCTTTGCAAACACTGCCTTGGTCTCTCGATGTCCCTGCTTTGTATGCACATAATAACCATGCCACGATAAATCACCCCATTTATTCTGTTGGCCAAACATGGAATTTGTCTCGAATAGCATACAACTGGGGAAGGATGAGGAATATGCAAATACTATTAGCATGAAAAGCCTTCTTTATAGAATGAAATATCCTATCCACTGAAACAAGGAATAAGTGGTGAAAGACAGCGCAGTAGACCATCAAATCCTTCATTGCAACAGCACAAGTGGTAACTTGTATCTGACCTGACTATTGTGATGCTGATTGTTCTATTGTATCTGTCTTGGATTTTTCCTATCTTGAGGGTACAGCTTCAGATAGTATTGATTGCACCTTGAAGCCGCTGACAACTGCTGTCTGTCTTTTGGTATCAGGCCTTTGGGGGTCTTTTTCCTCTTTGCCTTTGGCCAGCATCCTAGCAGTCAACCAAGTAACAAACACCCCTAACCATATCATCCACATCCACCTCGGATAGGTGTGGAAGCACCATTCTCTTAGATTTTTGCCAGTCTGGAAAACTCTGTAGATAAGTATTGTTACTAAGCTAGATATTACATTCATAATCTCATTGTTGATAATGTAATCTCATTTTATCATACTTTGATAAATCTCATCAGTGTGTATAAATACCTGAAGGGAGAGGCCCTGCTCAGTGGTGCCCAGTGACAGGACCAGAGGCAAGGAGCACAAACTGAATCACAGGAGGTTCCCTTTGAACATCAGGAAATACTCTTTCACTGTGAGGGTGACCAAGGGAAGTGGTGGAGTTTCCATTCTTGGAGATGTTGAAAAGCTGTGCAGACATAGTCCTGGCCAACTGTCTCTAGGTGGCCCTGCTTGATCAGGGGAGGTGGACAAGATGACCTCCAGAGATGCCTTCTGACCTCAGCCATCCTGTGATTACCAGCCAGTCAACTGACATTTTGTCACTAGTAAGTTATTTATTATCTATGTAGAAGATTGCCTAGATTATATAAATTGAGTGTATTAGTGTATTATTAATAATTCAGCCCTTTCAGCAGAAAAAGAGCCTATGGGAGTATGGCAGGCAAGTTATATCTTCTTACCAAATTACTAGGCTGCTTCTAAAACTGCATAGCACAGTGTCCAGCATGATGGAAGCTGTTTATCACTCAAGGCTGCTTCTCTGTGGATGTTTTAGGATCTAATATTTATAGGAGAGCTTGTTTTCTTCTAGAAGAAACTAGGAGTTTCCTGATATTTGTTTTTCCAGAACAGGAGCAAAAATAATTACCTTCAGACATAACTTCTCAAGATAGATCTAACCTTTTTCTTTCACAGGTCTAGCCGTGCTTCTGGGCTGCCTAGTTCAGATGAAGCCAAGACACTTTGCATAACTCACAAAGATTCACTTTCTAGCCTATGCAATGCCTACAGGCATAGCGTATTGAGCCTAGTCAAGATTTAATCAAACATAATTTTGACTTTCTGTTTCTCTATCAAGAACAGAACAGCAGGCTTTTCTGGGACAGCTTTGTCAAAAGATGTAATTAGTATAATTGTACAAATATAGAATAGCAATATTTTATGAAAAAAAATTGAATGCCACAACACTGTACCTACGTTTTTCCCAATCTTTCCTCCTTTGCACTTTAGAACTGCACTCGAGGAAGCATTCCACAGGCACTGTGGCCAACTGACAGCTGACAGTAACAGAGTGCATGCTTGCAGTTTCACATGATGCTCACACAACTCCTCGTAGGGCTAGACAAGATTAATTTTGTGCAGGTGGTCAAATTATCATTTGTGTGCCTCAACAGAGGCTCACTTGTTCTTTTCCAGAACTTTTGCAGACTCCTCTTGCACAAGCTGAGACGTGGCACTGGAATATTCACTTGTTTAAATATCTATGGTGAATGTGGTGGGGAGCAATGAGTAACAAGAACAGTGATCACGTAGCTGCTTCTTCAAGCAATTGTAACTTTGACAGTCATAACCATGATTTCCTCCTGCTATCTGAAGAACAAGAGAAAACTTGCTCTGCCCCTTAGTAGAATGACACTCCCTGATATCACATACAGCTAGAAGGCAAAAGTACTCTGTTCGGGTATGAGGGAGACGACAGAGCACCCTTCAGCAGATAAAATTTCTAGCCATATCCCTCTCAAACACTTTGAAGGTTTACCATGACATAAAAGCTGTGAGATGAGGCTGCACAGCAAGTGACTTCTGCACCTTGCGAATAGCGCAGGGCAGCTTTTGTTCTCGCTAGACTCTTGTCTACTGGAAAGGCTAATGTTGATTTCTGTGTTTGCGCTGGTGGAAAATGACAGTTCTGACATTTTCTCAGATACATGACACCTCTGCAGAGCTGGTACTAACAGAAATGTGTCACAATTGCTAGCACTTCCAACAAACTGGAGACTGGCACAAATTTGTTTTTCAGTAAAAAAATGCCACGTTCTTCAGAATTTAATTGCAGAACACTTAGCTGTCTCTACACTCATGTCTGCAACAGGGCATGTTTTATGGGACCCCAGGGTGTGGGGATACCTTACACAGGAGGGTAGCTCACAAAGCAACCCTTCTGTTGCCAGAAGTTTGAAGTGGGTTCAAAGCGGGTTGCTATTTTAAAGCACAGTGATGGGAGGTTTTGGCTTAAAGCAGGAGAAAAGAGAAAGAAAGGGAGGCAGTAAGGAGAGTGATGACTTGCTACTTGCTCTGCAAGGTTGACCTGCCTACTAATCAACTTGCCACTGCATTCTGGATTAATGTGCTAGAAAATTGGAGCTTGCAAGGAGAGTTGCATATATACGCCGCATATTAAGATAAGGATTTGTTTGATTTTCCAGTTTGTTATAAGTGCAAGCAACTGTGAGGCCTTTCTGAATCAAGATCAGTCCTACAACAGCACGTTAGATCATCAGCACAAAGGGTCAGCCTCAACAGACTTGCATAATACAGAAAAGGTCTCGATGGAGTGTGAGCACTTAAGTGCTACTGACAAGGAGTGGACAATGTTGCCGCTAATAGCTCAGAGAGGGAGCAGGGCATGAAAACAGGACCTTGCGTTTGCCTTACATGGCATTATTCAACTCTGAGAATAAGAATAAACCTGGAATGCATATCAGTTCATGTGATAACAATGACTTTCATAACAAAGGAAATGATAAAAATGCTGAATGGACTATTTTATGGTGCTTTTGGCAGGACGAACTTTGTAATAAGAGAAGACTGGCAGGCAGAAGGAATGGGGTGGGCTGATCCCTGTCTATCTCTATGGTGTTCTGGTCTGACTCACGTGAATCAATCCTGCAAGTCAATCATAAATTACGTGCAAATGCACAAAATTATTAGCGTTTAATACCAGAATCGTCCTGCATCCCTCCAAGTATGGCTGAACTCTGTTGAACGGATAGATTTTGTCCTTCACTCTATTTCAGTGCCATCTCATAGCTTTAGCTGTTGCGGTCCCACTTGGCCATTGCTTTCCATCCCCCTAAGCACACACTGTTTCTGCCTCAAGCGTGGCCTTTCAAACAGCAAGTAGATCAAAGACCAGATAAAAAAATAACAAATGGGAAGAAAGCAGGAACAGAACAAAATGATAGTTTTTCTAAGCAGGCAGATTGACTTCTGCAACATATTTGGTGGCTGCCAGACAGAGGTAACATCCAGGTCCCACCTGTAGAGAACACAAAGGTGTTCAGTGCAGAACAGCTTGGGAAGACAGGTGGAGGCCTACCAGAAAAAGCTTGGAGCAGAAACTAACCACAGGGTTATTACAGTGACTGAGCTACCCCTTGAGGTGAAATCACTGATGTTCCTAATGGACTGAAAACACCCCAGCAACCTGCTAGCTGCTCCACTGTAAGGAACCGAGCTGTGTGAACACAGCTGTCCTACAAGGATGCAGGCTAATTTACAGTGGTGTAAAGACAAGCTTGACTTGATACCTTTTTTCTTTTTTGATATCATACACTCCAGATGATCCTGTTTAAATCAGTAAAACTCTTCATGCACCGTGATACCAATCCGTGAGCATACAGAGACAGCAAACTTTGGCCTTATGAACCAAATATATTGTGCTTATCAAATTCCCTGGCAACAACATATTAAGCAGAACACCGAGTTAAGGGGAACTTAATTACATTACCATTAAACTTTGATGCCCTAAATGGACAGAAACAATCATATTCCAATCACCAATTTCCATGCAGGATTTATTTTGCATCCACGTAGTCAAAAGTAAGGATCAGTTATACCTGATTTTGTGCACAACTGTGATGAATATATTTTTTTTAGTTCAGGAAAAATATTTTGGGACAGCACCTAGAATACCTTTGGGACAGTACTGATTTCAGTGGAGGTGCTCCTAGGATAAGGCAATATCTGTGCAGAGGCTACAGGGGCAAGGCAGCAGTGAAAACAGCTGTAAACATAAAGGTGGAGGTTTAAAGCTTGTGCTGATGGTAGCTGGTAGCACTGACACACCGAACTATGGATGAATGTTTTCCTCCACAAACAACAGAGTTCAGCCGGGGAAAAAAAAAAAAAAAAAAAAAAAGAAGAAGAAGAAGAAAGAAAAAGTAAAACTGGGCTATTACCTTTAATTATTAAAATAATTGCCTGGATATTTCTCATTGTTGCTTGGAGAACAAGAGGCGCAGTGAACTGTGTGAATGTTGAAGGATAAAACACAGGTTACTGGTGGAGGACTTAGCAGAAAGTAACTTAAAACCCTGACTGCAGCTCAGCTGAGAGGTAGATGAAATTACAATGTATATGGAAATTGTCTTCTTAGAAAGAGCCACCATAAACTTAGCAACAGACTTTACCCAGCACTATGCAGCACACATCAAAAAAAAAAAAAAAAAGAAAACACCACACAAAACCCCAGAAGAGAGTCTGTTACTGCCATTCAGCTTTTTCTTGTACAACTTTACCAGCATTACACACACTTGGTGCTATGTTGCATACCTGTACTCTGCTGTGCTGTGAGGCCTGTAGGTTGTTATATTCTAAAGATACACATTGTATTGTATGTAGGTTGTATATCCTAAAGATAGCCGACAAAGATTTGGCAGTTCAATGCTCTCATTATACCAGAAATGTTAATTTTGAATGTAAGATTTAATGTAAGGCAGCCTTGAGGCAGTAATTTTTAAATGGTTCACATAGGTTTAAGAGCTAGGTCTTCAGGGCAAATTAATGCCTTTCATCTCTAAGAGGTTTACAAATGATGGCACTATCAATGTAAACTTTCAGGCCTGCACAATCAAATATTTAAAGGCAACTGCACATAATTATACCAGATTTTGAAGGCTGTTGAGGAGTTTGCATGAATACCGTATTTAAAAGGAGTACACATAAATAAAAATGTGGACTTACATAGCTGTTGCCTTGAAATGTTTCAAAAAGGAGACTTCCTTAGGAGACTTCCTAAACAAAAGTATACATGACAAGAGTCAATTCCAGATCCACTAGCAGGAAGAGAGAAAGTTCGGAAGATAAACTGGTGTAACTAAAGCACCCCAACAAATACCCTCAGAAATGGCCAGGCAGCAACACAAGGAAAAAAAAACAACAAACCAGCGTTAAAGGAGATAGCATCTGCTGTATAACTAATTAAACATGTGGCCAAAGGTATTCTGCTTTCTTTTTATGCAAAATGATGGTTAAAATACATGTTAGAAGTTGTGATTGAAAATAACAATTCTAGGAGAAATAATACAGGAGCAAAAATGTCAGCACTGCTCATATCACCACTAGAAACAGGGAGGGAATTCCTTTGGTAGCCAGAGGAAACTCCCAGGCAAAAGGAGCCAGGCAAAGCATGCTGCTGCTGAAGCTGATGAAAACAAAAAAAAAAACCAACCCACCCCAAACCCGACTTTTGTAGCGTTTTGTATTTCTTCAAAACCAAACATTTTCATTAGTCTGAATTCCCTGTGTTTTTATTTTATGCTGGGAGGGAGGGGGAGGGAGTACATTAAAAAAAAAAACAACAGCCCTCACAAAAAGCTTTGTGATTCATGAAAGAAAAAAAATAAAGGAGAAAGTTCTGATTTTGGCTTGTTTGCAAAAAGTCAAAATTTACTATTCTTTCCCTCCCCCAACTCGAGATGATTTTAAAGCAGCAGGCAGATGCTCTTTTTTCAGCAAAGAAGTTTCAAATGAAAAATACTGACTTGCTCTATTAATTTCCTACAATTGTCTGACTTCCTCAAAGCAAATCTCCAGTAGGATGTATCTGGATGGAAACCCCCAAGTTAGCAATTTGTGTTTAGCAAGCTTGCCTGGGGGAAGGAAGAAAAAAATCTGGGGGGAGGAAGAAAGAGAAAAAAAAAAAAGAAAGAGGGGAAAAAAAACTAAAAAAAAGAACCCAGGTGGGAAAACACCCGAGTGAGTATATTCTTCCTCTCCTGGGAGAACTTTCGCTAATTCATGGAGAGCAGAGCGACAAGCGCCTGCTTTTATTCCCTTCAAGGGAATACCATCAACGTCTGGTCCTTCTCGGTCCCGGCCAAGGGCAGAGGGGGCGCCGGGGGTGATTTTTCACAATTTTACACATCTCTCCCGTGGAACACCCGGGGGGGCCGGCACCGGGGCCCAGGTGCCACCTGGGGCTTTCGAAGTAAAACCACCCCTCGGTGGGGTAGAGGCGGCTCTCACCCCCGGCGGCCCCGGGCAGACACCGCACCCTCAGGGGGAACAGGTCTACCCCCTGGCGGCCCCGGGCGGACACGGGCATCCTCAGGGGGGACAGGTCTACCCTCGGGCAGACACCGCACCCCCAGGGGGGACAGGTCTACCCCGCGGCGGCCGAGGCCGGGGCTGCGCCTTTAAGGGTCTGCGGGAGGCGGATGGTGGCAGGCGGGTTCTTGGGTTGCTCCCTCCTTTCGTCCCTCCTTCCATCCCTCCCCGCCGGGCGGGCAGCGGGTGTCAGAGTGGGGTGGCGGCGGCGGCAGCCCCTCTGCCC
>VXBW01005383.1:481807-497323 GCA_013400375.1 Thinocorus orbignyianus
GCTCGGCCGCTGCTCCCGCTACTGTTGCTGCTGGCAGCCGGGGGGCTGCGGGCAGCGGAGCGGAGCGGCAGCGGTAGCAGCAGCGCCATGGAGGAGCTCGCCACCGAGAAGGAGGCGGAGGAGAGCCACCGGCAGGACAGCGTGAGCCTCCTCACCTTCATCCTGCTCCTCNTGCTCCTGGATGTGCCCCCCGGAGCCTGTCCTCCGGAGGCCTGAGGGGGAAGGGGAGGGACACACGGCCTGCCGCCTCCGAGCCTTGGGGGGGGCTTTGGGGGTGGCGGGGTGCAGTGTTTTTGGGGACTCTTCTTGCTGCCCTCAGCCTACTGTGGTGCGAAGGGGGTTTCAACTTGAATACTGTGGGGTTTGGTCGCTGACCGTGGGTGGGTGAGCGGACTGCTGCTGTCACGGGTGGACAGAGTTTGCTGGTCAGCGGCTGGCTGCAGTGGCACCAGGCAGCACCGACACGGCTTGTCCAAAGCCCACCTGGCAGAATGAGGGCTGTGCTGAGTTGAGTTTGTCCTCTCCAACCCCCTCTCCCCCAAAGGACCTGAGTAAAATCCCTTAGCAGGGGCCACGTTCTCCCCTGCGTTATCTCCTCTGAGGGTGATCTGGAGGATCTGGGCTCTGCGCTGGCTCTTCATGGCTGGCGCAGAGGTCCGCAGGTGAGCCTGGACCTGCCACACCTGAGTGCTCAACTTCACTGCGCACTCACGCAACTGTATTTTGTGTGCCTTTGGCTATGTGGAGCATAAACAGTTGCTGTGAGGGGCAACCATCCGTTTGTAAAATGATTTGTCTGCTGGCGATTGGCCGCTGCTGTGGTGCTGAGGGCACTTCTCCTTCCCGAGCTGAATCAGTTCTTGCTGAACAGCGTGAAACACCTACCCGGTGTTGGTCGGCATAAGCATATTGAGGGGAACCACAGATGAGAAATTTGACATTCAAAGGGAGAGGGAAAGTGAACTGTGTCCTCCCCGATGAGTACTACTGCTGGAGAGCTACGTGATTGCTTGCAAAGCAGTGGAATTTTCCTCTACTGATGCTTCCCTTAAACCATCCCAATTTGCTCTTAGTCACTGATCTATTTGCTGCATTGCCGTGCATGCTTGTTGCTGAAAACTGAGAAATTAACAATTGGGTATAGAAGTTATGCACTAGCATGGTAGTGCTTAGCAGCTGAATAGTACTAAGGAGGTGGTAGATTAACTGCGTATGTGCTGATTGGAAGAGAGAGGGTAAGGCTGTATTGAAGATGTTGTTTAGATATTACCCTGGTGCTGTCACCTTCAGAAAGTTCATGTATGTTTTATGACCATTTCAGTGGTTTAGGTGGTTCGGTTTATGGTGGTAATCTTGGGTACGTGGGAGTGTTAATGTATGCAATACAAGTGTCAGGGCATCAAGGGCACTTGGGTATGCATTTTGATGGGCTGTGTGGGAAATAAGAAATTGTTCAACTGGAGAACTTGCGCCTCTTATTAAACTCAGATTACTTTACTTTCATATCCTGATCCACAAAATGGATGCTAGATTCCAAATTTGATGTACAAGTGCTGAAATTGTGTATTGGGAAAGGCACTACAGTGCACCCCAGGCAGCGCTGCCCAAAGAATGATTGGCTCAAACCACTGCATGTTCTTGGCATGCCCTCTCCTAAATCGTGTTGTTGATGTAGATTCGTCCTCGATGCACTCCTCCTAAATGAGCCCCTTTAGTATATCTAAAATACTTGCTCTTCTCCCTCCCAAGCAAACAGGCTCTTGCCACGTCATGGCAAACATCTGAGGAAACATGTTTTGTGAGTTCTGTTCCTTTCTAACATGGTTAGCCTTCGTGGCTCAGCTCTGCTGAGGCCTGGCTTCACTTCAGTGCTTTGCAGACTTCTTTGGAGCAAAGAAAACAACATAACAGATAGTTACTGCGACACTTGGTATGCTTCTGATAACTCTTATTTGAAGGATAAAGCCTGGTTTCGCCTCTCCATTCTTTGACACTTAAAGTATAGCAGTTAAACGGAGAGGTGGTTTTCTATTTTGCTGATAACACGGTATCTTAGAAATGTACATATTTTTTTCCCTTTTCAAACTATTTATGCATTTAAAATGCATGTATTTGAGCAGTCTGACTTAAACACAAAACAATAAGACAATATTTAACCAGAGTCCTAAGCCCACGAGTATCTAGAATGAAACAGTTCTGGGTGTCTAGATGCTCTCATAAGGATGTATTTCATAGGATATTATTGGTATAGGCTCCAAACTCTACACACTGGGTAGCTTTCTCATGGTTTTATGTCAAATCTACTTGCACCATTGATGTTCAGCTTTTCTAGCAGAGAAATCAAGTATTTCTATCACAGCAATTTTCAGTACCAAGAATGTGGCTTTTATCTGCAGGAGAAGTAAGCTAGCTCTTCAGTGCTGACTAATTTTGTTGTGGAGACAATGCCCTAGGAAAAACTGTCTTATTGCACCTAAAAACCTTCCGAAACAGTTTGTTTTGGAGTGCTGAATGTGCTCCAAAGTGTATTGGATCAAATACGCATTTGACCTGAGCTAGTTAGAACTGCAGGTCTTGGTGGTTGTTTGCCTCTTTTGGAACAGGTGATGGAGCTAGACTTTTTTTTTTTCCTTATCTAGCCATGTTAATTTACAGTAGTGTGCAATGAGACCTCTTTCCTTGAGCACAGTAGGAATCAGGTGGCATGGCACTGGCTTGAAATGGTGAGCAGAGAAGCTGCCTCCAGCCATAGCTTTAACCAGTAGTTCTCACTTATCTTTTCTGAGAATCCAGGTACAAGCACATCCTGTTCTACTTTCACCGTGTCTCTGCTGTGGATTCGATCATGTTTCTGTTCAAGACAGCATGTGTTTTACCCAGCTGAAAAAAATGGTGGCCCAGGTGCTGCTGATACTGTGAAGTCTGCATTTCTTCTGAACTTTGAGTAGCAAGTTTTCTGCTACCTGTTGAATGAGAGGCATCTGCCATGCCTGACAGTTTCAGTGTGGTGGTCTAATTACCTGGTCCTCAACAGAACAAAGGCTACTGTAGCATCCAGATTCACTGTGTTTTATGTAACTTCATCATGCTAGCTGCTTTGATTTGAAGATTAGAAAGTCATTACAATGATTATGTAGCCTTTCCATGTGTCTTATTTCCTCTGTTGTCATTGCCTCTTCAACAGACAGGGGCTGCTTGTCTGCCTGTATTAGTCTGATGCATTAAATGTCTCTCTGGAAATGTCTGTTAAGGTGTGAGATTACATGGAGTTTACATGAGTGTTTAATGATTTGCAGTGCTGCTTTTTGATGAAACAATATGAAAGTCACAGACCTCAACTGCACCTGCTAGACCTGACAATTGTGTGTGTGAAGGAGGAAGGGGCATAACTTTTTTTTAATTTTGTTTTTAAACGCCTTAAAATACTCTGCACCTAAAGCTGCAAGTTTGGGTGCAATGCTGATTTGAATTGATTACATACCATGTTCCCGCACTGTATTATCTGCAGGTCATTCCACAAAATGCATTTGGCTCATTTGCTAAATACAATTGAGTTCTGGTCTTGAAACTGCAACAAGGGTGCAGCTTTGTGAAAGTTAAATACTTGCATGGGGCAAACATTCAGCAGCTGCTCCAGCAACATTATCACTAATGCAAATCCTTATGGAGCAATTGAACAAAACCACAAGAACAACCAAAAAGACCCACCAGACCAACAACCCACAACAGAGCAATTAAGGAATTGAGACTTTGCTGACACATGTATGCCAACTTGTGATAGTGATTGTGATGCTTGCTTTTCTTTGTGCTGGTCCCAGACCCATGAGTAAAGTGTTCTGAGCTGTGTTTTTCCACAAGAAGTTCAGCTCTGCATTTGGCCCCAGGTTTCTTCACTGTCTGCCAAGGAGCATCTTCATGTGGTAGGGAACCACAGGACATGGACCATGTACCCTGACAGCTCAGGGGTGGGAACTGATGATGGTTCCCCAGCTGCTCTACTCTTCAGGGACCATCTATCTGGATACGCAGATGTGTCCTAGGAGACTCAGTGGCATCACTCCCATTAGGCAATTAGTTTGTCCCTTTTCTTAAGTGATAATTTGGGTAATTGGCAGCACACACATCAGCACAGGTGTCAGTCCTCCCTGCTACCCTCTTAACAGTGGGGTTGTTCTAGAACTGCCTGGGGCCTGTGCATGCCAGCACTGCAGGTAAAGGTAAAAGTGAGAAAGGAAAACAATATATGAAGAAGTATATAAAACTTCTGTTATCTTTTGTGTATCGTAGATAGATAAGAGGTAAATGTTCAGGATAAAAGTTACAGCTTTGTTGTGAAATACTCTGTATCAGACTAGGCTTCTGTATCCACACAGTAGGTGTAGAAAAGGTCTATTTTTAGCTTATCTGGCTGCAGTGCTCTGTTACAATTCTAGTCTCTGTGCGTGCTGGACATGACCTAATGTGCCTCTGTGGCCATCAAAATAATGGCAGTGTTGGTATTTAATAAGCCATTTCCACATAAGCCTTCTAACACTAGATTCTAGGAGCGTAACTCTGAGCACCTAGTTCTGAGAACGTAACCCTTTCTCCAGCATCCTGTTTGTTTTTCCTGGATATTCTCTTAAATAATTTGGCTGCAGGCTTTCAAAGTGAGTCTTGCTCAATTTGTTGGCTGCTCGGGACATTTAAATTGTATTGCAAATCTTATCTCTAAGCTCTTTTTGTAGCCTGCAAGGGGATGGAACTTATAATTTTATCCTGTCAGAGACTTTGGAAGAAGTGATATATCTCTGTTATTAACCTGCTTGTATTTCAGATTTGCTTTTCATGTGGGCTGGTTGGATAACTTATAAATTGCTAATGTTTCTTTGGAGTCTTTGTAATGGAATTCAGCTGTAGCCCTCAGAGTAATGATTTGTGTGGTGTTGGCTGTTTTTTTGGGAGGAGGGGTGGTGGTGTGTTAGTGGTTGTTCTTTCTTGTGTGTTTGATTTTGGTTTTAACAGCAATTAAGATGAATCCATTCATTTTTATGTTTGTTAACTTCAGCTTCATGAGATGTTCCATCAAATCAGCACCAGAATCCTCTTCTGATCAGTGGCATGAGCCAAAGAAAGGGGAGAAATGACGAACTTGGATTTCCTCTGCATGAGGAAGCCTTTGGTGATGTAACCAATTGCTAAAGCTGGTAGTGCCCAACACCACCATGCAGTTGTAGGAACCAGCCAGAGGCTGAAGGGCAAGGTGTTTCTCTGCATCGACTGTAATTCTCATCTAAATTAGGAAGTTATTGCAAACAGATGCCTGTTCTGCAATATTGCAGAGCTCACACGTGTGCCTGCCTTCTGCTCCTATGTGCCTGCTCAATGCCTTGTAGGAAATTGCTGAACTGAGGGTGGGAAATGTGGTGCCTGGTTCACAAACTTCTTGTCAGACAGTGCAGTGGTTCTGCAGGGCATTACGGGTTCCTGTTGATCATCTGGGCCCTGTAAGAGCCTGAGGTGTCCCTTAATCCATTTCAGATTTTTTTTGCAACCGTTTCCAGTTTTTTTCATTGCTACATTTTAATAGAAATACTAGTCTAAACAGATCTCCCAAGGAATCACCCTAAACACAAGGACTCAGCTCCTTTGTAGATGTAGAGGGTCTGCAGCTAGTCTAGTAGCTTCTGTTCTTGGTGCAGGTGAGAAGGCTGAAAAGGAGACAGTGAGGGAGTGTATAAAAGCTGTCAAATCCAACAGGATGTCCAAAGATGTTTCTCTGGTGCTGATAGTGTCCCCAACTCAGTGCTGCTCTACTGAGTAACTGGGGCTCTGTACGCTTGGGGGAGAAGGTGGATGGGACAGATCAGGTCTTAGTTTTCAGTTATCTCATGTTATTTGACATGAGATCCTTTGGTAAGTTGGACCTTTTTTTTATGGATGATCACAGGAAGGTAACAGGGAGCATCTTCTTAACTATGTTAACAAAAATCTGTGTAGCAACTGCTGCATAATCTTATCTCTGGGTTTCATGATATTGTATTGACTTATGCCTTATGCAAAACAAAATTAACAATTCAGACATTGTTCTTTCTGATATCAAATTTAAAAAAATAAAATGTGTTGGACTGAAGTGATTCTAGCTGTTCCTTCTCTTGCACTGTGTCTTTTACATACCTTTCTTTGCTTTCTATGCTACAAAAGGACTAGAGCTTCTTAACACTGATGTCCCCTGCACCCTAAGCAATTAACCACGCAGCGGAGTGCTTTTAGAAGTGCCTC
Organism: Thinocorus orbignyianus; assembly: GCA_013400375.1. NCBI lineage: Eukaryota > Metazoa > Chordata > Aves > Ciconiiformes > Thinocoridae > Thinocorus > Thinocorus orbignyianus. The sequence goes on from VXBW01005383.1 coordinate 488,069, forward strand.
TGCTTCATATGTACAGCCAGCCCTGGGCAGCATTTTGCTGTAGGAGTACAACTTCTGAAATATGTTTCTAAACTACTGACTATCCTGGGCTTACTAACAGAGGTGGCAACTCTAAAGACTTCTGCTGTGTGTGCTCCCAGCACAACTGGCAACAGGCGTAAGCCTTGCCTCTCACTTGCTGAGCCCCAAACTCTTCCTTCTCAGGGAGCTGATCTTGCTGCCAAGCTGGGATGGTTTCCCACAGCACACACAGATAGCTCTGGAAGGGGTGATGGGAAAGCTTGATTCCCTGTAACAGAAAAGTGACATTATTTAGCTCCCCCTCGTGTCCTGTGTCCCCATGAACCTCACTTTGTGGGTGCATAGTAGCCCTTTCTCCTCATCTTTCCTTCTGAAAGTTGGCCTCTCCTTACCAGTCCCACCCCGTAGAGTAGTTTAAGGCAACATCTTAAAGAGTTGGGTGAAGCCCTTCCCTTGCTTCTGGTAAGGACATATTTCCACCACCCTCCCCTAATATCTGAACAACCATGCTCTGTATTAGGTAGAGGTGGTGGCATCCACTCCCCTACTGATCTAGAAACCAGAAATCTGAAGCAGGAACCACAGGTAAACCATCATTTAATGAAAAAAGAAAAAGATAAGCCTGTCAGCTGTGGTGTGTTATAGGACGCTTCCTGTAGTCCAGAACTAGGTATGTTGGCTTGTTAGGGGCCAGAAGTAAAAATATTTTGCAGTTTCTATCTAGACCTTTTACAGGTGCTGGGTATCATGGATGCTTTTTCCTTGCTCACATGCTGACTGCTCTGAGTCTGACAAGCTGCTGAACTGCCCTTGTGTGTTCAAGAGGCAGCCTCAGTATTTAACTCAAGGCTGTTGTTTCCAGTCTGACAGCCAAAAATGCCATCTTGTAAACTTTTTTTTTTCTTTTTTTTCTTTTTTTTTCTTTTTTTTTCCCCCAACAGAGTCCTTATTTGTGACTCAGGATTAGTGCTTTATCCTCATTTTAATACTGAATATAGCCCTTCTCCCTCTGCTTCAGACTAAGTGGTGCCTATATTGAAAGGCTGCGATACAAGCAATTATTTTTTTAGAAGGGTATTTATCTTGAAGGGGTTTTTACTGGTGTTGTAAAAAACAGTTATTCTCAGCAGATCAGATCTTTTCTGTGTCTACCAAAGATGGGCAATTTAGCTTGAACGCACTGCTTTTTTTCTCCCCTATTAAAAAGCACTTCAGCCTGCAATTAACTGAGTGTGAAGGGAGAGAAGAGGAATGGTATAAAACTGCTTTTTGGGTGATTTTTTTTTTTTTTTTTCCTCCCAATGCTCTGAAATCAGACAATTCACTTTACTTTAGGGCCTTTAGGCCCTTGAAAGCTGTGGTGGAAGAAGCTGAGATTATTTTTTTACCAGGGTTTTTACCATAGTTGAAGGCTCCCCCTCAATTAGAGCAGAGGAGATGAGCTGTGCTCTTAGCCAGGGGAGGCGTGGGGTTTCTGTGCTTTCTTTCCTGCCTTCAGTATTTCATGTTCGGTTTCAAAGGCTGGGCTTAAGCTCTGTGTTTCTCCTGATAAAGCTATATGTGCGAGCCGCGCATGGAAGAAGATCACACCTCTGCGCAGCAGATCTGCTCTGGTAAAGCTCTTGTAGCTGCAGCGCTGCTGGCAAAAGGTGTTTGTGGGCTTTTCTGCACCAGCCCTGGATGGCCCAGCCATGGGGTAGCTCTGCTGCCACTGGAGGGTCCTGCCTGTCAAACCATACTGGTGAGCCTTTGCAGGTCTGCTGTAATCTGGGCTGCTTCTCCATAGCTGCTGTTCTCTTTGCTTGCAGGGTTTTTGAGCTACCCCCACCCTGCTGAAGTGGGTTTTAAAGGCAGCTGGGGATCACTGAAATACCTGGTGCAAACTTTAGTAAACGCCCATTACAGGCACTTAGTTTTTCCTCTTTCAAGGGCCTTGGAGGGAGCAATTCGAGCAGCAGAGCTGTGGGTCTGACGGACACGTTGGTGTGCTGACTTTGTGGAACTGTTTAAATACAGTGGTGTGTGTATTCTGAGTGCTGTGCCTTTCCACAGTTGTCTTCACCTCTCACTTACGCTTAAAGAAAATGGTTAGCACAGAGGAAATTTTCTCCTGAGTGGCTGCTCTGACTTTTTCTGCTCTTTTTGTTAGTCTGTTGTTAGCAAAGAGAAAGGTGGAAACAAAGGAGCGTGGTATGAATGTGTTCCAAAATACAATTAACTTGTCTGTGCATAAGATGACAGTCTTCAACATGCTGGTCGTGTGTGGATGCACCCGTGACTCTCAACCATGGGTAGCTGAAGAGAAAGCTGCTGCTCCTGTGGCTTGGTGTCCCCTATGTGTGAAGCTCTTCCCTGCATTGGCTCTGCAGTGGGCCATGCTCTGCCCATGCTCGGTGCCAACGCTCTGGGAGTGTACTCGTTGCTTCCGAGGCTCGGATGGTATCCCATTAATTAGAGAATTGGATTAAATATGAAAACTGCTGTTAACCTTTGCCATTGCTTTTATATAAGATACTAATAGATAGATATTGTAACTGATGATAGTTTAAAAGTATCAAGTGTCCCACAAGGATATGGCTAGCTTTTGATTTGTGCTCTCTGAATCTATTTGATTGTATAGTATCTGTTTCCAGAGTAATTCTGAGAAATTACTATTTTTTCCTCACTTCTTAGCGCTTGATGATAATCAAGTCCTTCAGTAGCTAAAGGGGACCTGCATTTGAAGTGTCATATACCTCTCTGCCGTTTTACTTCTGCAGGATCCTTCCTGTTTTCTCTTTCTTACGTGTCAGTCTTCATTGTGCTTACTGATTGTGTAATGGCCTTTCTCCTGGGAATAGTTTCTTTATCTGTGAGGCAGGTTGACTGTTCTTCCTTAAATTGCCTTCTTAGTGAGCGAGTTGCTAGTGTTTAGCCTGAAAATCCACCCTCTCCTGCAGTTGGAGAGCTTGCCTTACAGTGTTTGCTGAACACGTAACTCACCTGTTGAGTTGGACAGTTACTCCCTCCAAAACTCTGCTGGGGTTGAAGATCATGTATTTACATTCACTGCATACCCAGAATCATTATTTGTAATCTAAGGAGCTGATTGTTTTTGTAGGTGAATTACAAACTCTACTTTTATATGCTGTGAAGTATTAGTAAAAAAAAAAAAATCACATTTGGAGAAGTAGAGGCTTCATCTGGGCATGTTTGAAAGTGATCTGGGTTGGCCTTTTCATACAGCGGCAATCATCAAACACCTAGCTAGGTTCCACATAATTGACGCTGTATTTGCTTGTCTCTGCATGTGCAATGAAGTTGATAACCTGAAGTGGTTGAGAGTGAGTGAATACAATTCATGCTTTATTTGCTAATAGATACCGTATTTAAACTTGCTATTCTTGGCCTGAAATACCAGTTTATTCCAGCTGACTTTTAGCTTTGCTATTTAATTGGCTCTTTCAAAGTAGCCTTTAGAAGTCGGACTCAACAGAGGAGTTTGAACTGGAACGTGTAGTGTTCCCCTTGGCACAACCCTCCTGACTGGCCACCTAAGGTGGAAGGGGCATTCTCAGACATGAAGAAGTGCATGGAGCTGGCATCACTGGCTGTGCTGCAGTCCTGCAGTGACTGGAAAATCTAGGATTGGTCATGGAGGAAAAAACCTCATGTAAAGGCTTATTCTTATAGAAGTGCCACCTGATCTGATACCACACCCACCTGGAATACTGTGTCCAGTTCTGGGCTCCCCAGTTCAAGAAGGACAGGGGTCTGCTGGAGAGGGTACAGCAGAGGACCACAAAGATGATCAAGGGCCTGGAGCATCTGTCTTATGAGGACTGACTGGGGGACTCGGTTCTCTTTAGTTTGGAGATGACGAGGCTGAGGGGGGAATTTTATCAATACCTGTAAATACTTGAAGGGTGGGTGTCAAGAGGAAGAGGCCAGTCTTTTTTTCAGTGAGAGGACAAGAGGAAACGGGCACAAACTTGTACATAAGAAGATCCATCTAAACATAAAGAGGAACTTCTTCACTTTGAAGGTGGCGGAGCACTGGAACAGGCTGCCCAGAGAGGTGGTGGGGTCTCTGGAGACATTCATAACCCGCCTGGACAAGTTCCTGTGCAACCTGTTCTAGGAGGACCTACTTTGGTAGGCAGGTTGGTCTAGATGATCTCCAGAGGTCGCTTCCAGCCCCATATCATTCCGTGATTGTTCTTCCTTTGATATTCCAGTTGAAGATTTTGTAACGTTGTATATTAAGAGCTGAGGATGGTGACTGTATGTGACATTTCACAGACTTGTTTGACAAGGTTGGCTGCAGCATCCTTTCCTGGCTCACAGAATTGCAGTGGGTACTTCTGCTTGTTTAACTTGTCTTGAAGCTTTATACTTTGGCAGTCATGACTGCTGCATGGCGTAAAAGGTACAGTTTTGTTATGCTGATCTGCAATGTTGGTGTCTTGCAGGGAGCATATTACCACTACACACTGTTTACAGTGTATAATTCTCAGGAGGAGGTGGGTATTTTGAAGACATGATGGTGGGAGTGGAGTAGCCCTACCTCTGGAATTGACTTTCATCTGGGCAACTGAGTGCTAGTACAACATTTCAGCCTTATTCTGTGGCAGTATATCTAACTTGGTAAATATTTCATTTATGAAGCTGATTTTTGTCTCTAGAATCTTTTCACTCCTTTTCAACCATGTTCATGTGTTAGAGCAATGTGTTTATCTGCTCAGCTCCAGACACATTCATCAGACTTCAGGAGCCAAAGTAGAAAGATTTTGCTTTTGTATCAGGTTTAATTTTTCTCTGAAGTTCTGACTTACCAAGTTCTTAGGGAGTTTGCTGCTCCCAGGTTCCCTTCTCTGAGAGAAGGACCCTGTTTAGAATACACAGATTTCTTGAGCTTCAAAAAAATCCTCCTAATGATTTTTTTTTTTTTTTTGCAGAGATTTGTGGACATAAAATTAGTCATCGCCTCTTCAGTCATGCAGTGCTGATGAAGTGAGCGATTTCCTATTGGTGATCTGCTTGTTAAGCTGCAGTAACTAAATATAATTGCAGCTTACTCAGTTTTTACGTGTGCCTGCATGAAACAGAAATGTCAACATAGGTATTTTAGTGATACCTAGTACTTGATTATGTCCCACCTCGCTCTATATACTAGCCTCAGGGAACCATAAAAAGAGTTTATTGCTCTTACTGGCAAATGCTTCAGTGTATTTATTTCAACATTTTCAGTTTTTAACCGTAATGGTTTTGGGATCTCTTCCAAAATGTAAAACTTAGGACAGTTGTATTTCTTCTCTGTACTTCAGACACAAATACCTGATCTTCTCATTGCGTCAGGTGCTTATGATGTCAGATACATAAGTGTTTTGTCACGCATAATTAGGGATAGGGGATGCTTTGGATGATAAGTTGCATGTATGTGTGACAGCCTCTCTCCTAAAGGCTGGAAGGTTGGGGCAGGAGGTGGAAGCACAATCTACCAATCTACTTAGTGTTTATGAACCCTTTCTTCTTAGCCTGGTGAAGCTGGGGCCTCAGTCAGGGCCTCAATCTTTTAGATATTGCTGAAACTCATAGTTATGTTCTGAAAAACGAAACCAGACAAATAAAACCAAGAGCTGCCTCTGAAGCATTTGGTTTGCTGTGCTTACTGACCAAAGTCATAGGCTGTCTTTTCTTCTCTGTTACCAGACCACAAACTGTTTTTCTGCAAAAGTCTTGTAGAATGATGGATTTTTGGATTAATTTTTTTTAATGGATTTTGTTACCTTCCTTTCCCTCTTCTTTCTTAGCACATGAGGTGCTAACACAGATAGAAGTAAATCTTGCTCTCCAGTGGTTCCTGTGGGTTTGAGTATTCTTTTCTGGTCTTGTCTTTTAGCTCCCTTGAAAAAAAAGTACCAATTCTGCCTGCCTTCTTTTTTGGTGGGAATCACCTAGAACTCTTTCCTTCCTTTGCTTCTCCACTTCTTCCCCAAGGTGCATCCAATAGCTTATCTTAATGCTGACAAGCTGGGTTCCTCTCCATATATCAGACCTACCTTTTTTTATTATTATTATTTTATTTTTTTATTTGTTTAAACTGAAGATCTTTGCTTACTTCCCTGCCTCTTAGGAACAGCTGAGTATTGACTCAAGCTCAGAATGTCTGAAATAAACTGTCATTTTTTGATTCCTTCTGCCATCCCAGTCTCTTCCATTGCTCAGGCTGGTTCCCCAAGCACTGCTGTAATGATCTATACCTTGTCCTCATCTGCGAGCTTTTTAAGCTGTGGATATTCTTTCTAGATAACATATACATAAGGTATTAATTTCTGTCTCTCTCTGCACAGCTACGGTCCAGCCTTTCATTGCAACATTGACGGCTTTGATGTTTTGCTTCTCAAGGCATGAGAAAAGAATTGTGTTTGGATTAAACTTTTGTTGTTTGTGTTGTAAGTACCGTTTTTTTTCTCGACCGTCTCTTCCTTTGCTGTGGAGTTTTCAGCTGTCCTCCTGGTTCTATAGATACTGCTTTAGACTTTTTTTTTTTTTAATAACACTATACAAATCAGTGTTTTTGCAAAGTGAAAAGATTCCACTGTCTGTTGGTACATTTAAGTATAACAAGAATGAAAGTAACGCTATTTAACTTGCTAGTAGGTGGTGTCAAAAATCAAGACCTAATTTTCATTACTTAGACCTTCAAAGAAGGCTTCAAGTTTGGCTCCAAGGCAAAGCACAGATTAGTCAGCTATAAGAGGAAGATTTGGACCACTGACGACTATTTACTATGAGGGTTATGTCACAGAATTTTCTTGGAATGGCAAGTGAGGAAATTATCACCATTTGTAATGCTAGATTATACTAAATTTGGAAAAAAAATAAAAAATCTTTTAGAAGATCTAATCTTCTGAGATTTTCAGAACTCTTAATAGCAGAAAAGGGCAATGCTTAAGAACAGAAGTTGGCACTTTTGCAATGATGAAGAAGCACCAGAATGCAAATGATGTAATACCTGCATGGTGTTTTCCAGACACTGAGTTCCTTGAACTGGTCACATTTCTGACCCACGTGTGTACACCCACATATGACACACGTGCCTCAAAGTTGGATTGCTTGCTTTCCAGAGTAGCCTGTTCTTGTGTAATACTCTCTTCCTAAACACAGCTACGCTTTCCTGATGTTTCACTTGATTGGAAACAGTACTTCTTTGCATTTGATTTAGTATAGGAAATACATGATTTTACAAGTTGAGATAAGTGTTGGGATTTTTTCTAATGACACTGGAAAAACTTGTCAGCTGAAGAAACGTAGGTGCTTTCTTTCTATTATCTTGAAACACAAACTGAGTTATATTTCATGAAGAACATAAAAGGTCTGTGAGTCATATATTGAAATATGTAATCAGTGACAATCTGGTGCACCTTAAGTATTCATTAAGTATGTTCCTAAATTTGAAAATTCTCACTATAGGTGGTTTACCTGTTACATTGTATTTGCATTGCTGATTTGAGAAACTTGAAACTGCAGCTTGTTGATGAATATGGATTTATGGGAAGTTTGAGGAGGTAGGGGTTTTATGTGGTTCAGAGGTGATGGGCTGCTGTGACCAGGAAGGGAGTTCTACATCTCCTAAAAAGTATTGAGAAGACCTTGCTGATTCCTCTGTCAAACAGCTGCTAGCAGGTCCATTCTGTAGTGCTGGGCTTCAAAGTTAAGAAAAGTTAAATTGAAAATAATATCGTATTTTTAAAATGTCTGGGGAAAAAGCTCACTTTTGTAATGTAACTTGAACTGACCAACTTCTATGGACTTGGGATTGCTACTGGGATGTCACATTGGCAGGACATGTTCTGCTAGACAAGTGACTGTATTGACCAGGAAAAATTATCTGTGACTTAAGAGTTTGATGTGCTTGAGGGTAGAGTTGTTTTGCTGTAAGCTTTAGTGAGCAGCAGATCAGGCAGTACTGAAGAAGTCACCTACCCTGTCTGGAAGAAGTTGCGGAACAAACTACTGGAGCAACAGGTACCCCAAGGAGAAATGCTTGGCTGAATTCTATCTGTGTGAGAGATTTTAGCTAAGGAGAAGGCAAGTGGTTTCAGTCAGGCTTATTGAAATCCATTGAGAGACTGACTATGGGAAGACAAAAGTATTCTGGGAGGATGTGATATTATTTTATTTTATTTTTTTTTTCTTTTGGGGGTGACAAAACAGTGGCTGAAAAAACTAGAAGCTTTTCTGCAAGGAAGAAGAGTATTCTGATTACTGCTCTAGGCTTTTCATCGCTATGTTCTTGTGTTATTTGTCAGACCTTTCTGCATAGTCTGTGGGTCACAGTCCTCAAGTCTTTCAGACAATAAATACAGCATCTTGAAAAAGACCCCTTTTTCTCAGGACCTTAACTGGAGGGGAGGCTTCTGGCTGCAGCTGGGGTTAGGCTGTTGAGCTGCGTGGCACGCATTCCCAGAAGTCAGTATCAGTTGCACCATCTCTGAACCACCACCAGTTGCTTAGCTCATTAAAAAATGTTTTAGTCACCTGTTTATACTGCTGAATTTGTACTCCCACTTGCTTGGCACACCTTGCAAACCTGAAGGGATGTTGTGATAGCAGGGAGCAAGGGAATGGTTGGGCCATTGCTGATCATCGGCCTAAAGTTAGAACCCAGCTCTTCTCACTACCTGTTTCTGTGGGATGGAAAGGAAAAAGTGTGTATGTATGTACCTACATCTCCGTGAAATAACATATTAGTATCCAAGCACTGTAAAACCTTAATAATTTCTGCCTCCTAAAGATAGACAATAGTACTGGATCTGAAGTACACAAAGTTTGCTCAAGGCTGCTCGGAAAACTCACTGCTAAACTCTGATCACGAGTTGTGAATCTGCCTTTACTCGGTGATTTCCAAGGGAGTCATCTCTTCTGTTCAGGGAAAAGCAGAACTCTCCACTCTCTGTAATGATCATACAGTGTCCCAGTCAAACATGATCTGACTTTGCATGCCCTGACGTGCCCATGAGTTTTGCTTTCTATCAACCTTGTGAAGCAGGCAGCTGCCGTGTCCCTTTTGGGAGAAGAGCAAGTGTTGAAGAGCTTGTGGGTGCTGGAGTGTCCCTTCCCCGTTGCTGAGTCTTAACTTGGCATGGGGCCACATGAGTGACTTCTAGTGCCTTTTATTTTCCCATCCAACAGTTAGAAAGAGAGCTGGTTTAGGGTGGTTATTGTGGTTGGGGTTTTCTTTAGCTTGGG
>VXBW01005383.1:497336-552589 GCA_013400375.1 Thinocorus orbignyianus
TTGCTTGGGGTTTTTTTGTTGTTTGGGTTTGTGTTTTGTTGTTTTTTTTTTTTTTTTTGGGGTTTTTTTTGTTTTTTTTTTTTTTTTTTTTTTTTTTAATTTGATGGATGCCTGAATATTGGTAAAATGGTTAATGGGGAGGTTCCTGGGCTTTCTGTGGAGTTTTTGGTGTATGCCATGAGTGTCTTCGTACTGGGACACTGTGTGCATTACTCATCTTGTAAGATTTGCTCCGTCATTTATTTGTGTGATTTGGTGCAAGATTTTTCATTAGTGTTGTGACGGGAGAATCATGGCACACCATGTTAACTTTCAGTTCAATTTAATGATGAATCTTCTGCTTAGACTGCTGGAAAAGATGACCCTTTCTCAAGGGGTAACCAAAGCTGAACCCAGTGCTCGAAGTGAATCTTTTGGTAGTGCCCAGTCATTATGCCGGTTTCTGAATATGTGGATTTTAGACATTCAATGATGTTATCTGCTAAATTTTTTGATTGCAGTCAGCCAAGCTTTAAACCACAAATGTAACAGTCTGAGTGTTTTCCCAATAATCTGGCGGTTCGGTCTGTCAGCATTTAACATGAGTAACTGGGCACACCTTTTTTTTTTTTCTCTGTTTTGTGATTATAACAATCTAGAAGCTGGTAGTTTTTCCTGCACCCTCAGGTTATGGACCTCTCAACCTGAAATGTTATAGTATCAACAATAATGCTGTACTTGCCCTCAAAATTCTGCTCTTCCTTCTGAAATATTGCAGTTATTTATGCCAGAAGATAATGATAGACTAAATAGTCTATTTGCTTCCTTATGATAATTAGCTCCAGTCCCAAAACTGTTCCTGTACACCTGTGAGTCTAATAGCTAGGTAACACTTTAAGGAGCAGTTATCCAATTTGATCTTTCATTTATTGTTGCTTAACCTGCTCATATTTCGTAACAGGTCCTCTTGCTTAAATTGATGCAGCTTGTTAAAAGCTTTGAGGGGAAAAAAAAAAAAGCAACTAATGTGTATTTACTGGCTTGCATTATCTATTGTGATCTAATTTTGGAATTTGGGAGGCAATTTTTTATTCACAATGGGTTACAGCAAAAGCACTGTGCAGCTGGTTTGCCTGCTACTGAGGGAAGGCTCGCTGAAGCGGTAATTCTCTTGAGGTCCCTGGCATGAATAGGCTTCACAGCAGTAATTTTTCTTTTCTCAAGAACTACTTTAATTGCTACAGCTTCAGAACGTATAATTGTCAGGAGCTGACACGAACATACTTTTTGTACAGCAGCAGCAGAATGCTCCACAGTGACTGTAACAGCATTTCAGCATATCCGTAACCTTTTTTATTCTTTCTTTAGTCATTTCTGCTTTATGTGAGTTAGTGATTCCCACATAAAGGAGTGGGGAAGGGTAGACTTTCTGTGTGTTTGGGAGTGGAGAGTGCTGTGAAACAACTTTATACAGAAGTACTTTGCATCTTTTGAAATACAGCATCTGAATGAGCTAGTGCTTCATAAACCTATTTGGACTCAATTTCCACCATTTTTCTGGTTTGTTTTGAAGATCGTGTACGTTTTCTAGCTGACTGTTGTACAGATCAGCAAATCTTCAGTGCGTGCTCTGAAAGCTTGGATTTCCTTTGGATGGATTTTCGTTATGGCCCTATTGATGTTCTTTATAACCTAAAGAAAGCCTGCATTCATGAGGCTTACTGCATCTGCAAAGGATGAAGAATGATGAACTCTAGCGGTCATGAATGGACAGATTGTCCTGGGCATTTGCTCAGTTCTCAGTATATTGTGAAGTATTTGGGCTGGTAAAAAACATTAGCTTTGGGTGACATAGTTGCTTTATTGAAAGCACAGTACAGAACTTGGAGAGAGTGTATTCCAAGATACACTGGTACATCACATGCTATCTCTCTTCTTAAGCGTGATTGATTTGTTTATTTCTCACTAAAAGCTTGTAACATTAGATTTTAATTCTGCTTTCCATTGCTAGCTGCACTTGTCTTATCAGACAATCCTTATCAAAAAGGTACTGGCAATTTTGAGTGGGATGCTGCATTGTGTTATGCCAGGAGCACTGAAGAAGGAAGACCTTGCTGTACTGGCTGAAGATCAGAGTTGATTATGGAGTCTGAAACATTCCTTGTGTTCACAAATACAAATAGTACTGTGACCAAGAGTTGTGTACCTTCAGATTCCACTTTGCCCTGTTGTGGTGGGTGGTACTAAATGCAAGTTTTGGTCGTGGTGTTCCGATAAAGCACTTTAGTGGTTCTGTCCTCAATGATACTTGTTTTTTCTAAATACAGCGTTAATCAAGAGGAAATATTCACTGGGTAGTTACTGTGCCCCTATGTAGCATGCAGCACTTCACAATGCTCCAGTACCACAGCAACTAAATAACATCTCACGTTACCACCAGTTTACTCTTGATAGAACAGTCTGGTTCAACTACCAGATGGACCAACACTTGAAGTAGATAAAATATCAGAAAGCTAGTACAATGTAATTTAAAATAAAGAAATAGAAATTGTTTGGTAAAGCATTTTGCGGGATATGGGTACCTAGTGTGCCTGGCACTGACTGTGCAGATCGGAACAGATGTGCCTCTTGATGCTGACTAGGGCTTCCAGTTCCAATGGCACTAGTTGGTTTAGCAGCTGTACAAACCAAATATAACACCTGTTAATATTGTATAAAAATATAACACTCATGTGAGCGTTATTTCTTGCACACAGTATTAATATTCTTGTCTGAAGGTTTTCTTCCCTTTGAGTCTTCACTATGGAATCTGTTTTGGTTGAGTCAACAAGAAAGCCTGGGGATTTTCATGCAGCTACTGAAATAACAAATGCTAGTGGTGCTTTTTGAAAACCTCTGTAGTGAAAGAGGTAACTTTTCCTGAACAGTATTTTTTTTTTTTTTAGTGATAGTTCATGACTAACTGTAAGTCTTGCATAAAGAGCCTTTGAATAGCAAGCTAAGAGCTTGAAACAGTAGTTATTTGAGATATATGTATTTAGAGGGAGAGATTTTTCTATGATGAAGACATAGTGCTATATAAGCCATCTCGGTGTGTATTTTGACTATTGTTTTGTTCAGATTTTCAGTGAAATAATTTTGCACACAGTTGCCTTCTTTAGGATCTTTGCCTAGTAGTAGACTTGAGCACACAGTGATGTTGCTTTTTTGCACATCTCTGCTAATGTATAATGTGTTCCCTGGTTTGCCAGGAATTGGTGTGACTGCATTCCCTGACATTAGGACATGTGTGATTATTGCTGATAGAAGTTGTTAATCAAATATTTGCACCTCTGTAGGCATCAATTGCCCAGCTGTTATGTGTCAGGCTGGATTTGCATTACTATAGTCGTGTCTGATTTTTTTATTTTTTTTTTCTTGTTCCTATTTGATAATTTTGATAGGTTGTGCTGAAGGAAGTGACCTGTATAGTAGATTTGTATGAACCACCTCCCATACTACTTCTGACACAACAAAAATTGAATAACAATGTCCAATATTACTATATCCCATGGTCATGTGGATTCCTATGTAAGGATATTTTAGCAGGTCTTTTGGAAGCCTCAAAAGCAATGACTGTCACGCTCCGAGTGTACTAGACCAAGCTGTGCTCTGCTTGTGTCCACTCTAAGAAAATGCATCATCACATCTGTGTCAGTGTACCTGGCCCATGCTTTAGCTTTAGCTGCACTAGCCCGACTTGTGCTTTACCTTGAGTGCAAGGATACAGGGTTTCTAGTAGCTATGAAGGATAATTCCTAGATACTTGTTGGAGACAAAGGGTGTCCAAAACAGCAAGTGACCTTGTACAGTTGACTTGAAAGGTTTATTTTACTCAGTGATGAATCTTCTTACTTCCTAGAAAAGAACTTGTATGTGGTATATGGAGCCGTTATCATGTAACATGTCTCTTGAAAATTTTCTTCCTTCCCTCTCCTGTTCTTTGAGAGTGCCACTTTCTGGGCGTTCACACAATTGTTAAGTCCCGTGATGTGTTTGCAGGGGAGCGCTACTACTCCATCTTGAGGGTAAGGAGTTGTGGCAATGAACAAGACCAAAAGCATTGACTGAGTCTTAGTTGTCCCTTTTTGATGCCTGCAGTTGGGATTTTAATTCTCTTTATGCTCCCAGATACGCTCTTGTGTACCAGTGGAGCTTGGAAAGCCCATTACTCTTGCAATCTAGACCTCTAAATATGTCCTTGTTCAAGGATGCCAAGTCATGACCTCTTGTGAAAAGGGCTTGTGGTTGTCCGCACCACCCAGAAGCTCTTATAGACTCAAGCCTGGAACCCAGCCCCGCAGACAGCATGGCTTTGCTTTAAAGCTTTGTCACTCTAGGAAGAGGCCCACCTTGCTAGTATAATTTCCAAATGTTGACAAACCGACATGGTCCTAGTGCACAGCAACCTCCTGTGAGTTGTAACAACTCCAGTCTTAGAGTAATCCAAGATGTGTGTTGGAATGAGGCTGGATTTCACATTTGAGCTGCCTAACCCCATGCAATGTTCTCGTGTTGTGACTGCTGTTTGCTGGAAGCAAAGAGACATTTCTAAAGCTAACTGAAATTGAGCTTATTGTGCAGCATGTGCAGAGTGGGAGACTTCAGTTTGCTTTAGAAAAATGTGTTCTGCACAAAAACACTATTGGAGTTAATGATGAAGTAATGGTAGCAGTAATGGAGGGAAGAGACAAGTCAGGAGATTCAGCTCTGTGCAGTTTTGATTACAGCTTCTTTACAACTTTGCTCTTGGTGAGCATTTTTGCCATCACTTCTACAGTCTGTCATCACCCAGCCTTCTTCCTCTCTGAGCTATGTCGTAATGCCCTCCCTGCTCCAACATCTGTGGGTTTTCTTTCTTTCTCTGAGTTTGTGCTGTAGTTTTGATCAAGATAAATGTGGAAGCCTAGGTGGATACCCAGAACCTGTTCTAATATTCCATAAACCAATGGCAGAAGTGTGATGGAAGCCTCTTTGAAGATCCTCAGGAGCTAATTTGGATTTTTCTTTCCTGTGTAGTAAGTTATTGTCTTTACAGCTACAGTCTTTCTCACACTACTGTAACTTTTTGTTGTTGTTGTTCAGAACTCTTGACTTTCTTCTTTGAATCCCTTTTAAAAAAACTTTTATGGAGGTCTTTAGTTAATCTTTTACAGCAAATTTATTTTAAAGCACAGGCATTAAGGAGAGGACTTAAGCTCAGCAAAATAACTCATACATATTTTATTTGACACAATTTGCTTTGTCTTTGAGGCGTTCCCTCAGAAACTGGAACTATGAAATATCGTTGTTCTGACAAAATTTTCTGCTCCTTGTCTGCAAAAAAGCAAGCTGCTTCCATGCAAGCACACCTTTTGCAAAATGTGCAGCAATGTTATGTGAGGATACTACAGAGACCACTCAGTCTGTCAGTGTTGGGTTGTAGTGTCTTGAGTCTTGTTGACATCTCTGCAATTTGTCTGTTCTTAATATTTAATAAGTCTGATACTTTGCAATCTCCGGAGTGAGAGCAGTTCTTTTAAAAACCGCCTTGTGCATTTGCTGGAGTTCTTGCCAGACTCTACATTCAGAGGTGTGCTTGCAACACCATGTCTAGAGGGTAAAGCAATAATCATCAATTTTGAACCCCCATGTTCCTGTTGTATTGAACTTCTGAGCAGTTTGCAGGCAAAAATACTTCATGTAGCACAGCAGGACCCTTGGGTTTATGCCTGATCAGTGGGAACGACTGAAAAACACAGGTTGCCTTTTCAGAAGGGGTAAGTGATTTGACAGAGGCTGCTTGTCTGGGCGATGGTACATCCTGTGCATCCTGATTGTCCACTTGTTGTGGAGCAGCTCAAAGGGACTTAGTCTTTTCCAGAGGGAGCTGGTTGTTGAATGCGTGGGAGATGCATGAAAGGTATGACATGCGTCTATCAGTGAGAGGACAACAGTCAAAGCTGTGGATAAAGGTCTGCTGATGTGCTGGAAAACAGCAGATAGGGCTGCTCTGTGAAGACAAACTGGTGGGGTTTTTTTTGTCTCCTGCCAAAAGCCATGGGGAGTCTCAGGGAAATACAGTCTGAGTAAACCGGTTTAGACAGCATCTGTGAACATAAGGGCTCTTTTACTTCTAAACTTCTGATCTGAGTTTTGGTTTTGTCTTTGGATACCCAGGAGTCAATTTTCGAGATTGCTAACTGTCTGCAGGTTTCTAGCAGTTGGACTTATTTATGGTAGCAGAAAGTTTTCACTCTCTGCAACTTATATCCCAAATTTGCCTGCTCGTGTTGGAGGCTGCTGTTGAAACAGCAGTCTATTCTGTTTTTTGGGAAGCCTAGGCAAAGAATTTGACTGACTTCTTGCTGCAAACACTTAGCCAGTAGAAGGTCATGCACAAATTGCAAAAGGTCTTTGTCATTACATTGGCATATTTCACCAAGGAAATCCATGGTAAACAGGATAACACTTTGAATTACTTTTGTGTAAGAAGCTGCATAGCTGAAATTGAAAAGTACTGCTCTAAGTTACGTGGTTTGGGAGTTTTCTAGAACTCCTCCCAAAAATTCTCAAGTTTTTAAACCCACAGAAGTGGGTTTTTTTAGGTTTCAAAAGTGGTTTTAGCAAGTGACTTTGAGCTGACATCTAAAGGAAAAAACATTTTTTTCTTTCTTTCTCTTTTCCCCAGAGCCTTGAGATAAACTTTTATTTTCTTTTTCTCTTTAATTCTGTATGCCAGTTGCAAATGCTTTGTAAGAACATCTCATTTTTCTCCTAATATGTCTTTAGATTTTGAACTTGAGCTTGAACTTTATTAGATTTGTTTGTCAGACTTAAGTGGGTGCTTATACTTCAACACTGTAAATTGTTTACAGTTAGATACTCTTCTCTGGTTGGTTTGGTCTTTTTTTCTTGATGAAAAACCTGAAGGATAAATGTGTGGGAGCTCTTGCAAAATGCTAATGGCTTTTAAAAGGCAAATCATTAAGTCAGAACTCTCTTCAAGCGCAGCAGGGACTTTCAGTGTCTGCAAAAGACTAACTTTATTTTTAGTGCTTCTGTGGCTTTTTTTTAATGTGAATTGCACAAATGAGATTTGGTGTCTGCCTATGGGGGGTGTAAATGAACTCAACTCTAATAGTTTGAGACATATTAGGATATGGCTTCTGGGATGTAGGAAGTGTCATGTGTGGCTGAAAATGCTGTACTGGGCTGGAAACTTCAAGCAGTGGGATTAAAGGAAAAGTTATTTATCTTCCACCTTGGAGCAGTAATGGAAGAAACAGGCAAGACTAGGCTCTGAGTAGTTTCTCTTCTTGGCTTGTAAGCTTAGCTGCTTGGAAGAAGTCAAGTGACCGCTGTTTTCTGCTGGCTTTGGACAAGAGCTATTCACTTGTCCTAACGGCTTCCCAAAATGTCAAAGTATACAGAGTAGTGGTACCAAAACCAAGCCCAGTGGAGGCAAAATAGAAACTTGCAATGAGTTGCCTTAGATCGTTTACCTCTGATGAAGTAAATCTGTGGTCTTTATGTATTGGCTACAGATCCAGTTGTGTGCTGTGAGGTCATTAATAAGCATACATACGCTGCCATTTAACCTGCAAATTCCTATGGTAACAAATCTCAGACTAAGTACTTCTTAAAGTTTCAAGAGGTATTTTTCCAAGCATCTAGATAATCATCCATCTCTTAACCACACTGTCCAAAAGCAATAGTGCCTGTGCTTAACTTAAAAATATAAAGCTTGTTGTAAAGTCTTGTGTTCTCCAAGCGTAGCTCTCTTGTTGAGCAATGTTGACAGATGTAGATTGACTCAGTGCTTAACTGCAGGGTAGTGTAACCTGTTATCTACACAAACCAACCTTCTTGGGTCTTTGTTTTAGCTTAAGCTGTTTTTCTGATACCAGAGCCCTAACAGCCACGTTGCTATTAAATGAGGTACTCTTTGTGCTGTGGGATGGCAGTTAAAAGCTAGATAAAATGCATTATATCATGTTGTGTGTTGCTGTCGCTGGCACTTGTATTATTCTGTCAGATGTTTTCTTAGTCTAAGGAAAGAATATCTTTGGAGAAGTGTAAGTGAAGAGAAGCTAGAATTAGCTGATGTGGTACTTCACCTGAAAAATCTAAATGGAAAAGTAAAAACAGAAGGTTACATCTGAGTAGTGTGGCTGATTGATTACCATTTTTGCATATGCAAGTTTAATGATGTGCATGGTGAGCAGCAGTGCTTGGTTTCATGGCTTGCTGACTCTCTGCTACCTCATGTGTGTGGATGTGAGTCTGTCCTCTCTCCTCTAGTTTAATGGGAAGTGGGTGTCCAAGTTTCTCATGGCAAATGTATAAGTTCCCAGGTTTTTATACATACCTAGTTAGACATAATTAACACATTGTGTAGTTAGGCATAGTTAACCCCTTGAATTACTAAAAATCACATCATGAGAAACAACTAAGGAAGCTGGGAGAGTATTTCAGTGATGCTTATCTGAAGCAGCCCTGAAAGTGCCATCATGTGAAGAGAGTGAAACAGAAAGAGCCACCTTTTGGTTTGGTCTCTTCCTGAAAGGGCACCCACCCACCTTGGGGTGCAAGAATTGCTTTAGAGGGATTATTTTGCATGTGTCCAAGCTCAAGATCTTAGTACGGGGCTGGCAGTTGCTGTGTTGAAACAGTTTGTGGGGGAAAACCTGCTGGTTCAATCTGAGAATCTCTTATATTTGTTTGGGGGGTTATGTTTGTTTGAAAGAGTATGCAGGGGAGAAGAACAAATAGCCAAAAGGCAGCATAAAATAGATTATGCAGTTAAAATGGCTAGGATAAGAGCAGTCTCATGGGGTGCACAGTGGTTCTGCTCATGTAAGTGAGATCAGCCTTTGGAAAGACATTTTACTCATTGCTTCTTTCTGTCCTGCCAAGAGCAAGGGGTTCTGCACCAAGCCCCTGTGGTGCCAACCTTTTCCATGTAGCAGAGATTGACTATTTTTTATCTCTGATAAACCTGTAGTTACAAGAACTCAGCTGGCACCTTTGAATTAGGAGGGGATATGAAATCATAGGTTCACAACCACATCTGTGGCACTAGTGAGACATGCTGGGGTTAGAATTGAGGTAGGATGCAGAGGAAAGAGCGGATATGATTGCTTGAGTGCCATGCTGACACTACTGATGCTACAAAGGGGTGGCAAAAATGTCAGGCCAGAGCAGCACCTGAGATCTGCCTGGAGTGGATAAGGAGGCATCAGCCTGTAGTGGTGGCAGAGCAAGAAGGTTGTGACTGGGAACTGTAGGGTGAGTAAAGCTTGCACCTTTAGTTTAGGAGGGTGGAAGCAGGAGGGTGGTAACAGGCTGTGTAGGAGGCTGGGAACTGCAGCTGTGGGACCTCTGGACAATGAGCTGCTTGTGAGGAGGCTGAGCTTTTGGCTGGCTTTGCTTTATTGCAGCTTGAAGTGCAGTCTGTCTTCTTCCTCTCTAGCTCGTGGGAATCAGTCAGGAAGATACAAGTGTCATAAAACTACACATACACCCCAGACTGTGGCAGCAGTCATTTTGGCTTCTGCAGTTAGTACTAAAACAATTGCTTAAATTTTACACTACATACGAAAGCAGAAAAAGCAGTCTTGGGCAAGTAGTTGTTGCTTTCTTCGATCCTCTGTTCAGCTGCCCGTAAGGTCCTAGAAGAGTATTTCCTGGCTCTTTTTGGTCCCCAGCATGTAAAGTGGGATGGATGTCAGAGTAGCTGGGTCAGTGGGCTGAACAGCTGTAGAGTGGGCTTGAGAACTGTGGTGTTTTTGTGGGAAGGCCATGCCCACCAAAGTGTCCACGCTCAGAGCAGGCATCCAGAAAAGCGAAACAGAGAGAACACTTCAGCTCTGCTTTGGGAGACATCCATAAGCAGCAGGTTGCCCCGGTGAGATGGGCTAGATCTTCTGTCAAACATGTGTGTATTTGGATGTTGCAATAACAAGTCTTCTGTGGTCAGACATAACGATCACAGAAAGCCAGAGTTGTCATCTTGCTGCCATTTCTGTCTTTTGGGTTGATGCATTTCCCTGTAAGCCACAAACCATCTTGTAAACAAGTGTTGGTTCGTCTTCTGCCCACAGCTACACATCGTGGGGCTGCCTCAGCAAAAAAAGATTTCCTTGAAAATTCAGTCATCTTGAAACCTTTGTCTGTCCTTACAGGTGGGAGGTTGTGCTCTTAGT
This sequence comes from Thinocorus orbignyianus, assembly GCA_013400375.1. Classification (NCBI taxonomy): domain Eukaryota; kingdom Metazoa; phylum Chordata; class Aves; order Ciconiiformes; family Thinocoridae; genus Thinocorus; species Thinocorus orbignyianus. Next base: position 507,542 of record VXBW01005383.1, read on the forward strand.
AAATAGTTGGGGATTGGCTCAAAAAGACCTTTGGGAAGAGACAAGTATTGGGAAGTTCTCCTTGAGACAGCTGAAAACCTCTGTGAAGATTTTAATTCATAAACCTTGATCAAATTTCTTCCTGTTCTTTTCTTCCTAATGCTTTGGTTGTGCCCCTCTCCTAATCAGAAGCTCCCAGAAATGTTTTTGACGATAAAGTCCTCCATGCATATCCATCACTTTAAATATTCCTCAAATGAGCACAGGCCTGAAGCTGGGATGCAGAACTCCTTCTAGCAAGAGAACAGGCTTATCTATAGCTCTCCTTGTAGCTATTGTGGGGTCTTTGAACCCAAAGGCATGTTGAGTTGGGTGTATTTCTTGCCCCTTCCCCCTTCATCCTCTCCTTGTGTCAAACCTTCAGAATTAAATGACAGTGTCAGCAAAGAGATGGCTGCTGCCTAATGAGTTTCAATTGGGATGCAGATTGAAGCCTGACTCCTTGCAATGACAGATTAATAACCCCTTCTGCTGGAGTTTTGCAGCACGTTTCACGGGGAGGTAAGGGGAGGGGGAATAATTATTGTCTGGGTTTTTTTTCAAACTGGGAAGATTCGTTTCTTGCTAGTGCCTGAGCAAGGTGATATTTCTGCAAAGCTTTTTGTAACAAACAGCTTGATGTAATTCTTTTTTTTGGACTCTGAGAAGCTTGTGGTCTCCCGTTGGAGATGCTGAGTGTTTCTAGCATACATATGCAAATGGGGGGAAAAATCAGTAACAAAATGCAACAATTCAGTAGGAGATATTCTGTTATATACACCATGGAGCTGCTGCTGCTCTTGCCATTTGTTCTTCTCAAGTGCCTGTCAGTGTGGTCACTAATGTGCCTTGAGGAAAGAATCTCAATGTTTGGGGTTTTTCCTCATCTGACCTAGAAGACTATTTTGAAAGAAATGTTTCACCTCTGCTCCTGCCACAGGGGACTGGGACCAGTTGCAGCTGGAGCCCAGTTAGGGAGTCACTTCTGTGCAGGGCAAGGAGAGGGAACCACGGTGGGGCAGAGGGTAGTAGTGTCTTTGTGGCTGCCCACTGCTGCTCATGCCTCTAGGAACCTGTGTGGCATTAGTATGTGTGTGGCTTACACTGCTTTGGGTTTTATAGCTAAGGAGGAATGCTTATATTTTTGAAAGTATAAAGAATCTTTTTAAATATTATGTGTAAAATATTTAACAGCAAACACTTTGTTGAATCTGTGTTGCATGAAACAATGGTTATCTGGTAGATGACCTTGAAAACACGTGAGCAAGGAGAGTTGAGATTAGCTGCAGACTGGGAGCTTCTGTGTAATCTCTGACAAATAGCTGTGCCTTTTATAACTGTAGTATCTGATTTCCAGACTGGGAGTGTCTCTTTAAGTTGTCTTCTGTGGCTTGTCTGAGCTCTTCCACTGAGTCACTGCTAAAGATGGGAATTGGGTCAGGAGCCTTGACTCACAGTCCTGTGCTTGGACCAGAGGCCACATGCTCTTACCGCAGGACAGCAGCTTCTTCCAGGCTGAGCCTTCAGTTTAGGCTGTTTGATATATGAAGTGATGTTGTGGTTTGTTGTGGGGTTTTAGGTTTTTCTTCTTTCAAGTCTCTCTTTTCTGGATTATTAGATTCTGGGGGAGAATACAAGGAGCAGTTTTTCGTACTGGTTATCATTTTTGCCACATCTTTATGATCATGTTTCTGTGGTTGCTATCTTTGGAATGAACTAATTTTTCTGTAGTTGTAACTCGTATGCAAATGTGAAGCTGTAAGTAAAGCTTAATAATTCTTCAGAAATTAACTATTGAAATTCCACAGCAGCCTTCTTTTTAAATTTCCCAATATTTGTATTTTTAAATCACTTTTTTCTACCTTAAACCTGTTTTTTAACCCCTTCATCAGTAAAAATGTGTTACAGAATAAAGCATATCTGCCTGCTTCTATGGCTCGTGAACTTTTTTTTTAGCATTTCACTATACATATTCATATGTATTTTCCCCTAGGAAAAAAACCCAGAGCAACAGTTAGTCAGAAGGCATTTTTAACTGCCACAGAGACTCTTGTGGGTTTTTTGGAACCCAAGGCTTGCAGAAAGACAAGGATGTGTATGGTGCACACGTGTCCAGCAGCACAGAGCCAACAAGTTAATTTGACATTAAGTTCTGCACAGTGTCCCAGCAACTTTTCTTTTTTTAGTAATCTGTTTATTTAAATTCAAGACTATGCTTAGTTTTGCTTATTTAAAAAGTGAAGAAAATGCTTATTACAAAGATACCATTGATATCATACTGCTACGTTTGCCTACACAGAAGAACTACCAGCTTGTTAACTCTTCTAACTTCCTTATCTAAAATAGCCCTAAGGCAATGACAAAGCGTGACCTTGAATCTGTTATTCACCATTTCAGATTTTGGATATCCCCAAAATTTCCTTTGGACTTCAAGAACTGGCATCATGTGTCAAGACAAGAGGAAATGGCCTCAAGTTGTGCCAGGGGAGTTTTAGATCAGGTATTAGGAAAAATGTTTACACCAAAAGGTTATCCACCATTGGAACAGGCTGCCCAGGGAGGTGGTGGTGGTATCACCGTCTCTGGAGGTATTTAAAAGACAGGTAGATGTAGTGCTTGGCAATATGGTTTAGTGATGGCTTTTGTCGGTGTTGGGTTGATGGTTCGACTCTGATCTGAAAAGTCCCTTCCAAACTAGACAATTCTATGATTCTACCTGCCTCCACTCTCTGTTGAAAAATGTTTTGGTTTTTTTGGTTATTGGTGTTTGGGGGGTTTGGGGGTTTGTTTGTTTGGGGTTTTTTTTTTTGTTTGTTTAGTTTTGTTGTTTTTTTTTCTCTTTACTGAAACATGGTGAGGACTTGTCTTATGCTTGTACTGCTGAACATAAACAGCCAAAAATGAGGATTAATTTCAAAACAGGCTTCTCATTTTTCAAGTCTTTCATCTTCCGCAGCGAGGTGACAGGCTGATGAATACCATGTTGGCAACATTACACCATTAAGAAATCATCTAATAGATCAGTGATGCTGAGTGGGAGACCCTAAGCAAGATCTGGAGCTCTGCAGTCACTTGCCTAACACTTCTTCAGGGGGCTGTACAGCAGTATTCTGCACACTCCTGTATGGGACAGCACAGTGAATAGCAGGGAGGTTATAGAGAGTGGGTTGCTACTGTTGCTGGAGGTGGCATATAATGTTTGATCTGTGGTTTGGTTTGGTTTTGTTTTTCAGATGTGAGGCATTACCAGCTCATTTCTAGATGAGAAAAAAAGCTTGGATAACTTTGTAAGAACTGTTGAAACTGCTTCAAAAATCACTGTCAAAGTGACTGAAGGTGTGGATTGTAAGGTTCAAAGGTTGACCCTGTATTAGAAAAAATACTTTCTCCGTTGGTGTTTTCAGGATATTTAAAGTAAAACTTTCTGACTGTGGTATCTTGATGTACACAAACATCCTCTAGTAAAACAAGTTGCATGATAAATATTCTGTAATACTTAATCTTTTGCCTTGCAAATACTTACAAGGCGCTTTTTTTTTTTTTAATCCTTCTTAACAAGTTTTTCTTCATCTCTGTTTCTTTGTCTTCAAGCTGGTAAAAAGTTCCTTTTGGAGAGGAAGGAGGCAATCAAAAAACCTAAACTTTCAAATGTAAGAAGTCTTTTCTATGTGTTCTTTACGTGGTTTTGCAAAAGCAAACAGCTGTTTTACTCATCATCGCCTGGCACCACAAGGAAGCTGGTGTCAAAGGACCCAAAGTACACTATCCTGCCTCCGTGTGGGATGCACAAAGCGGGAACAGGCTGTGTGCCAAGGTGGGACCGAGTCCTGTCCTCGCACTGTGCTGCCCAGCTTGCCAGTTTAGGAGATGATGTGCTGTAGTGCTGCTTTCAGAATGTTCTACTTCTTTCCTGTATTTACGTGGCATTAGCAGTGGTTGAACACATCCTGGTCACCCCCACTGTCCACTTTCCAGAGGGTGAGTTGTGGCCCAGGGTGAGGGGCCAACTCAGGGAGAATTGAGAAGTAAAAGCATCCCCTTCCTGGTCTGCTGGATGACATCGCCTCTTATGATCAGACTCTTACATTGCCCTTTCTTCTCCTCTGTCTTAGCTTTAGAGTCAGCAGTGCAGCCTGCCATTTAAACACCACCAAAAATTCCAACCAACTCCAAAGCAACAGTAGTCTCCAAGACTAGCCCAGGAAGCAACAAAATTGCTTTTGAAGAAACGTTTGCACCATAACGTAGCTGTCTGAAGGGTTCAGATATTCATGGGAAAGAGTACGAATCACAGAATAACCTAGGCTGAAAAGGACCTCTGGAGGGTAGTCTTTTCCAGCCCTCACAGCTTGAGTCCCTTGGGGCCGTATTCACGTGAGTTTTGTCTATAGGGAAGGATGAAGATCATACAGCCTTTGTGGACAGTCTATCCTGGTGCTTAGCCACTTTGTTGTTTAGAAAACAAACCCAAACCTTACCCATCTTCCCCCCCACCCCTTGTTGCCTTCAGTCTTATAATCAGCAAATCACTGAGCACTTCTCCAAAGAGTATGTCCCTCTCTTCTATGTTTTCCCAGTAGACAGCTGCAAACAGCAACAAGATCTTCACCGAGTCTCCTTCAGGCTGAAAAGTGGTTACTGGAAACTGCAGTGCATGGGGAAGGCCCTTCAGTATTCTGTACCTGGCTCTTTTATCAGGCACACATGAAAGAAATGGTATCTAAACGTAGGTTTGGGTTCACTGATTGATCCAGTCCACTGATTCACAGTTTGATTCACTTCTTGAACTGTGTGTGCTGGGGTGTGAATACTGCTGGTTCCTGCTGCCTCCTGAAGCTCCCTGAAGCCTGAGGGTTTACTTCTTCAGCAGAGAACTGGGCTGGAAACCACACAGAGCGTGGCTCTGACCAGGGACGGGTGCTCACGCCTGCCTCTCTCAATTCGTATTCTCGCTTCAGTGACTTCAAACAAAACCAAAAGTAAATATGCCGTTTTCAATGCTGTATTGTTAGATCCGTGTTAACTATGTCTGAAGTCCAATGTTTATTATGTTTGCTATCCATAGCGACTTGTTTTAAAAGGGAAAGAATATTCCCAGCTTTTTAATGCTTTGTTTTCAGTAAGATGTTCTTTGTGTGCCAGCTGTGTGATCATCATCATACAGGCAAGATACTGGCATAAATACTTTCTCTGTTAAAAGTGAGAATACAAATCATGGATACGGGGTATTGATTTTTGAGATTGCTCAAAGACTCTCAGGAAGGATAGTGATGTAAACTTGCCCTTGTTGCAGTTACTACAAACCAAAACTTCCAAAGTAAGACTATTCTCAAATTTGGAAATATTAATAGCCAATTTCTAGGGTTTTTTTTCCATTCTTGCGGTAAAAGACAGTGCTGGATTAGTGGTCCCAACTTCTTAGTCTGTAAGAGACTTGATGTTCATTGGAAAACTGAACATACTTCCATGTGGTTTTCCATAAAGGCTTTACACTTTGATTTTTATTTGTAAAAGTATTAATGTTTCTGGGATTTCTGCAGCTCGTGTCTCTGTCAAATGTGTCCAGCTGACCCATTTCACTTTAATGACCAGAATGTGTTATTTCGGGACTGTAGGATAAATATAGCAGTATACCTGTACCTTTGTAGTTAGAACTCTCCCCTCTTAACTCATTTTTTGGACTACCAAGTGCTTAGTACTTTTTGCGAATGAAGCTGTCTGTGGCATTATTGTGGCTTCTTTGGTCTCTTCTATTTTCACACCTATTTACTTTCATGACTGAGCCCTGTGTAGCTCCAGCTGGTCGACTGCACCTTGGCTTGACCGGCTGCATCTGCTGGCCTCCTGCCTTCACGCTGGTCACCCTGGTCCCAGCTGCATCCTGCTGTGAGACAGATGCCTGGCACCAGGCACCACGTGTTCCTAATTGGTGTGGTGCTTGGTGCAAATGTCATCCCGTTTGGTATTTTAGTGGTTGAAGGTATAAGAAAATAGGGTATTTCCCTGTAGCTGTGTTAACTGGGCCATGGGACACTGAGGGTTAAAGGATATTTCACTTCCAGCATTGGCTGTCAATTATGCATATAATTGGCATATCTTCAAAACTTATTTTAAAATAAATAGTATATTCTTTTAAGGGGTGAAGGGGGAACACGATCAGATGATGTTCAGTTGTACAATGCAATTGTGTGCTGCTGTCCAGTGCATCTTGCTAATGCAGTAGCAATGAGGGTTTCCCATCTGCTTTTGCAAGGAATTCCCTGAAGGACGGTCTCTGAGCCGAAGAAGCTATTACGTCTGTGGGTGTCCCCCTCTCTGTTCTCCCTTTAGCAGTACAGATCTGGCTTTGTGCCACTGCTATGCATAAGCTCATCTGTACCATTTCCATTCTGGCTTCTGACTTACTACAGGATTTCTGCCTGATGCTGATGAGATCCAGTTTTAACACTGACAATCTTCCTGATATAGCCCAGCTCTTCCTAGGTGTGGGGTGGGTGAGAGCAGCAGGGAACTGTGGCTGCTTGCCCGGCTGAGCTGGCGAAGATGTCTCCAGCTGTAACTGGTGGTGCAAGTGGCTTGGAGGTGACTGGCCCTGACTTGTCACTCTGTGCAAAGCTGAGTGTCTGCCTCATCCATCATATGTAGCCCGTAAAACGCTCCAGGGTTGTTAGGAGCACACTTCTGTAAACCTCTGTATTTAAACTGTCAGCATTTGAAATTTCAGTAAGTAGATTTATCGTGCTGAGGGATTTTCTTCTGTGTTCTCTTTGAGTTTGCACTTCTCTTTACTAAATAAATGCAACTCAATCTTCCAGTTACTTTTTAATGATTCTGTTGCTGCTGTGTTTTCTTGATCATAGAGAAAAAAGGGCTGGAGGTGAGCTGCCCACGAGTGTCGCAGCTACTGTCTGCTGAACCTGCTGTTGCAGTAAAATGCTTTTTCCACTCTGATTTTGAAGAGAATGAGGCATGTTCTTTTAGTTGGCTTTTTTGGGGTACCGTTTGGTTACTCTTTATGCCATAAAGATGGGTCTGGGATTTTTTTGTGGTGTGTGTTGGGTTTTTTTGTTTGTTTGTTTTTAAAATTTGTTACACCTCGTTTATTCTCTGGTTATTACCTGTCAACTTTATTTACCATCTGGGGAAGCAGAGCTATGGATGCACAGTGAGGGTCACAGGGAGCAAAACCAGCATTGACTACTGACTTGTCAACAAAAAGATCAAACATCCATCTTCATCTTGCAGTTGTCTGGAGCAAGGATTACATCTTAGATCATCCTAAGGCAACAGGGGAGCCTTTAGTAAGTGGGTATCAATTTGTTTACTTGCCAGGCCAGACCCAGTTTGACGGTTCTTATACCTTCTCTCTGCACAACTGGAGTCTTTTTCTTTTCTTAGTATGTTGTAAAAGGAACAGTGCTCCACAAGGCTAAAACCTTGTGCTTCTCCACCCTCCTGTCATGGCCCTTCCATTAGGTCACAAATTATATTTTTGTCATTGTGTTTGATGCATCCCTTATTGGTAGTGTTTGCTGGTTGGATTTTATCTAGGCCGACTGAGTAATTCTTCTTATTCCTGAATCTCAGGTCTCTTATCACTGCTCATTTTTATGGGGTGTTTTTTTTTTTTTTTTTTCTCCTGTGAAATGTGGAAAATTCTTACGAAAGACCTGTAGGTGGCTGCTTTGTGCATGTCATACGAATTTTAGCCGTGAAGTTTGCAGAGTACACGGCAGACTGTACAACAAGCGTTGTTTGCCTAGAATTGCCAAGCAAAACCAAATATGCATCCTTGCTGCAACTGTAAAATGTAATGGCAAACGTCACTGTTTCAACTCCGTTATGGTCACATATTTTCAGCAGTCATTATTTGGTGACAGTGGTGCATTCTACTCAGTTCTGTCCTTAGGCAGATGAAAAGTATGTGATGTGTCCTCGTGTTCAGCCTCTTGTGCAACTGGGGGTTTGCGCATTAGAGGTGTGAATGAAGGTGAGGAGGACAAAACATGGGATGGAGTATTTCATTTGTCACTTCAGGCACACACCAGGTTTTGTAAAGTCATTGGTAGCTTTGATGTGCTCAGGGCCTCTCTTCCTCTGCAGGAAGCTACAGGTAACAATTCGCTGCAAAATGTTTGTCATACACACGTGTATATATATATATATATATATAAGTATACTTGTAAGGCTCATGTGGTATACCTGGGGGGTTATTTGAAACCAGAAAGTTAGGTATGGGAGTAGCAAATCAGCCTCATGGATTTATTTATTTATTTATTTTCTCTTCCAGGACTCATAGTTGGGGTGATCTTGAGATACGGGACTCCCTCTACCAGTGGCCATGACAAGCCATTCAGCTGCTCGCAGGAGGACAGGGCGTTTACAACCCTGCTGGTCAACATCAGCGGGAAGTTCTTTGAGTACACGCTCAAAGGGGAAATAAGCCCTGGGAAGATCCACAACGTGGAGCAAAATGACATGTTGCGAAAGGTGAGGTCAGACCGTTTCTTGTGCTTGGCTGAGTGCTTCTCCATTGTCTGTGCTCCCCTCACTCCTCCTTTTTCCATCCCATTTGAATGTCAGGTGGTATCAAGTGTCTGTATCCCCGATAGTAACAGTACTTCAATACTTAATTCAAAAGCACCTTCTGTATTATATTGCTGCCTGTGAAACTGTGCCCTGTTGCATATATGCAGTGCTTTCCCAAAGCCCTTGATTGTTGTTTGAAGGCCAGCTGAACAAAAAAAACACACCTGATGTTACCTTGTATAATACAATATAAGGAAAACGATAATTTCTTAGTGAAAACTGATTGTTTCTTAGTACTTTTTTCTTAGGGTTTTTTAATCTGTTTATTGTCAGGAAATAGTTACTGTTTACATCCCTGTAATCCACCAAATGAGACAGTCTGTGATGGGAAGTGAAATCCATCTATCAAGTGTTACTCAGATCTGCTGTTTGGCTTCTTATTCTATTTGGTATCAGAAATTAACCACCTCTTGTTTGTATCAAAGCTAGAATTTGAAGTATAGGATTGAGACTTTAAGGCACGTAACTTAAAAATATTTTCTGCTAACTATGAACAGAGTTTAGGTGTCTGTTTATATGTACCTGTCTGCTGGAGATATTTAAAGTTAGCTGAAAATAATCCTATTCTAGGAATGCGTGTTTGTCTTCTAACCTGTGCTTAAATAAGGGGTGAAAAGATCCTGTTTAGTCTCATGTGTATGCAGGTCTTTTGTTTGGACTTTAAATGTTGTTTTTCATTCCTTACTGCTGTGCAGTCTCTCATGGATATCTGGAGCTTCTACTGAAATACACAGAAGTAGTGTATATTCCCAGCTCCTGAAAACCAGTCTTGTATCCAACTCGATTGCCTTACAATAACTGCGGTGGCTAGACTTGCAAAAAACATAAGCTAAAATAGCATTTGCCTGCAGATATGTGAATACCATAGAATCACAGAATACTTGGGGTTGGAAGGGACCTTTAAAGGTCATCTAGTCCAACCCTTCCTGCAATGAGCAACTAGATCAGGTTGCTCAAAACCCTGTCCAACCTGACCTTGAATGTTTCCAAGGTGGGATGCCTTTCTCCTCAGGGCTGCTTTCAATCCCTTCATCCCTCAGTCTGTATTGATACTGGGGGTTACCCCGACCAACATGCAGGAACTTGCACTTGACCTTGTTGAACCTCATGAACCACAATAAGAGACATCTTCTCTGATATCACTTCTATTAGAATCTTTTAATTTAAAACAGGGACTGTGTTTGGGACTGCTGCAGGATTATCACTGATGATGGATGGAATACTTGGTTTTTATGATGCTGTTTACCAAAAAGACCTGCATTTTTTTTTTTTTTTTGCTGCTGCTGCATGGGTATAGAGCAGGCTAGTATTTTGGAGGGTTGACTTAGTTATTTCAGCAGTCAAAAATAGTTGTCAGAAAATGAAAAAGGGAAAATACCTAATAATTTGTGTATGTCTACTTCTAATTGAAGTCTCATATTTTTTTTTTTAGGTAACATTCGACCCCGAAGTTTTTTTCAACATTCTGTTGCCTCCTATTATTTTTCATGCTGGTTATAGCCTGAAGAAAGTAAGTGTACTCATTTCTGAGGAAAATAGCCTTTTTTTTTTTTTTTTTTTTTTTTTAATGTTAAATTTATTTTTTTTTTTTTTTTAATGTGAGACTACTGATTTGTTCTGGAGTGCAGTCTCCATTTCAAGCATTTTTATTTTGTTTTATGGCAGTAAGAAAAATCTCATTTCCTCTGTAGATGGTTAGGTCATATTGTTTTAAGAGAAAATACATGTGCTTTTTACTATAAACACATTAAGCTCTATTTAATCTTGCTGATTTGTTTTCCTTTGAACTTTACCAGAGGTTAATGTCAGTTTCATTTAAAGTAGATGTCCTGCTATGAATTGTTCTGGTCCACCTCAAATATCCAAAAAGCAGTAAAATATGCTGAGAAGTGGACCCAAACCTGAACCCCAGTGGGGATGTGCCAGACTTTGAATGGCAGAAGGGCACTTTGATACTATGAAATGGTGCAGATTTTCAGTTTTGCAGCTAACTCTTAGATCTCTTATGAAGAAGAGATGTGGAAACCTGTGTAGAAAGCTTCCTGTCAATAATCTCCATGGGATCTATACATGGTTCAGATTTGGTTTATTCAATTTATTGAAGCTGGATACAATTTACATCGGAGTCATGTAAGCTTTTTTCTGAAACTGAGGGATGTTTCAGTGAATTAATGCTAGTGTAGTATTGCACTGTATGCTTTTGAACAGGTGATATAACTTGTTTTAAATAAATACATGAAATTGTTTTCCCTATGCAGAGGCACTTTTTCAGGAATTTGGGGTCCATTTTGGCTTATGCCTTTTTGGGAACAGCAGTCTCTTGTTTTATTATTGGGTAAGTGAACTCTGTGATCTCAGTTCCTTTCTATACTGAGGTTTAAGTTGATAAAATATATGTTGAGTCTTCCAGATTGGCTCAGTTTTATGATTTGTTTGTTAGAGGATTTTATTTGTGTGTCCTACAGACAAATCCCAGCAACAGTTACATTTGCATTTTATCCCACTTCTAGGCAATATTGTCCCTTGGAATGGTATTGTCAAGTTTGACTCACTTGACAAGTCCACAGTGCTAAAGAGCAGCATTGAATTTTTGATGTAATGGCGCAATTCAAACAAAACCTTGTTAGACTTACTAGAATTGACTTCAATTTGAGTTGTGGCCACTGTTTGTAATAACATTGTAGCTATCAAATGTTGAGCTGCTCCTTTGAGTGCCCACGTGTGTGCATGTGCTCTCTATCTCTCTCTGCATATGTGTTCATATATATGTGGATATGTACACTCGCGTTTAATTTGAGATAACTAGTCACACTGGTTTACATGCATACAATCTCTTCTGCTGCTAATATTACTGTGTATGGATATTCTGAAATACAGATGTCCTGAATTACATGGGTGACCTGGGTTTGTCTGAAAGAATTTCGCTAGAGAAATACTTCAAAGGCTATTCTTAGCTCAGAGCTTTTTGGCCTATGCACTGTGATGAGAGAAGCAATATTGAGGGGAATTTTGAGCAGGAAACTGTTCCCTTTGGTGGAAAAAGGAAATAACCTGTAGATTCTGTGTATTAGTCGTGTGAACAGTTTACATGCTTTGCTTATCGATTTTTAAATGGGATATTCTGGATCATGCATCACTTGACTGAGCTCATAGGGAAAAGGGGAAAATTAGTTTTGAGAGTTTAGTGTAAACTGTGGCAGTGATTCACAGAGCTGTAACATAACCAAGCCCACCTGAAATATTGTTGCTTGTGCTTTTCCTTTGCCTGTCTGAAATGCACCACCTTGTTTGACTTGAGTTGTTTTATCCTCTTTCTCTTCAGGAATCTCATGTATGGGGTTGTGAAACTAATGAAGTTGGTGGGTCAGCTGTCTGATAAATTCTATTATACAGACTGCCTCCTCTTTGGAGCGATAATATCTGCCACTGATCCAGGTAGCTTGCTGAACACTTTTTAATAACCTTCTAAAATAATCCTATCATTAAGATTGTTGCCTGCATAGCACGGAGGTATTAACAGCACTTTACTTTCAGTTATGTTATGCTGATATCTCTGATCCTCTTTTCTGAAACGCATGCAAATTCTGAGTGTTGTGAAAGCTATGCTTTCAGTTCTGTGCAGGACCGTTATGATGTGATGGTCTGTTTTGGGGGGGAAATAAGGTAATTTTCCTTTTCAAATACTTCTAATACTTTTTTCCTCCAGTAGGCTTTTTGTTTAGTGTGCATCAGAGTGCAAATAGATTAAATTATTGCATTGTCTGGATAGCAGAACTTCCTTCTTTAGCTGTACTGCTTGGAACATTGGATAATTTAAAAGCAATATTTGAGGCTTTTAGGCTTTTTAGGTGTGGAGATTTTTTATTATTATTACTTTTTTTTCCTCCTTCAAATGAACTTCCTATTTTGCAAATTTAAGCAGAAGAATGCTCTTCTGGCCAAGTAATTTGAGTTTTTGCTAAAATAATCTAGTCATCCTTCAAATTCCAGCAGGCTCACATAGGTGCTTCTGCTTGACAGGTCAGTCTGGAGAGCTGATGTATGTCAGGGGCTGGGTAGGGGGTGGTGAAGTATGAAGCTTGACATTTAAAAGAGTTAATTTGAGGTGATCAGTAGTGATTTGAGTGAAAATGGGAAGTAGCTCCTGTGATTGAGCTGAGCACAATTTTTGTGAAAAATCACCATGTGATTTTTTTTTTCTTTCTTTTCTTTGAAGCTCACATATGGGTACATCTTGAAGATCATGGTCTTTCATCTCAGACTGAAGTTTCTTGAAAGGATGGTTATGAATATTTAGCAGTCTTGTCCTTTTCAAATTCTGTGCAAATGGTCACTGCTGTTGCGTGGTGTATGCTTTGGGGAACACTTAAGATTATTAACACCATTTTACGATGGCTGAAATAATAAAGCTATGTCAACAACCCATGCAGCCTTTAAAAGGAGCAAGAACTGCACAACCTTTTGTTGATTATCTTTTATGGAATTTGTTCTACAAAAAATATCAGGGCTTTAGTGGAAGTGCTTTGTCTGCTCCATGCCCCTCAGTCATGGGGGGCTTTCGTGTAAACACTGTGCAGATGGGAGGACAACACAGCCACCTCCTAATGGAGCTACCCTAAACCTGATGGTGGAGTCGCTTACCTGTAGATAAACACGACTAGTCTGTTTCCCAGTTTCATTTTGATCCTGTACTTAAATTCCTGGGTTTTGTTGCTTTAGGCAAACTGGAAAGTCTGCTGTCAGCTCGTGGAGTCATTCCTGAAGTCAGCCTGAAGTGTGGTTTTCCTCTTCTCTTTCTGTAGTTACCGTGCTAGCAATATTTAATGAGCTGCATGCTGATGTCGATCTCTATGCCCTTCTGTTTGGGGAAAGCGTGTTGAATGACGCTGTTGCCATTGTATTATCTTCGTAAGTAACTACCTGAATTTCTACTTAATTGCTTTTGCTATTTGTCTAAAATAAATGTTGGGGTTTGGGGTTTTTGTGGGTTTTTCTTGGTTTTGGTTGGTTTTTTTTTTTCCTTCTGAGAAATGTTATTTTAAATTTAAATGGATTGTCTTGAACTGGATTAATAAGCATTGCAAATATTTGACAGCGTTCCTTGTGCATACATATACCAGAAAGGCAAATTTGCCTTCAGTATGGGATTGTCCTCTCTGTTGCTTGGGTGTTCCTGTTGCAGAATAAAACTTTTCCAGTGCCACTTCTAACTTCTCATTGTGTTACTCTTTATTTTATTTTATTTTATTTTATTTTATTTTATTTTATTTTATTTTATTTTATTTTATTTTATTTTATTTTCTCTAGGTCTATAGTTGCCTACCAGCCAACAGGTGAAAATACCCATGCTTTTGATGCAGCAGCATTTTTCAAGTCTGTTGGTGTTTTCCTGGGAATATTCAGTGGCTCTTTCATGATGGGAGCAGTGACGGGGGTTGTGACAGCTCTGATATCCTTTTTCACATTTAGCTCTTCCAAGCTAGGTGCTACCTTCAGGTACTAACAGGGGTCACCTGTTTCCAGCTGTAGAAACATTGACACTAGCTTGTTTTAATCTGAGTGTGAAGATGTGATCAGTATTTGTGTAATCTTTGCCTACAGAAAGGCATATAAGTACACACAGAAAATACCCTTTTTGCAATGTAATTCTGGCCACACTCAAAAACTTAGTGATGTTGCTGCATACTGCAAGTTAAGGGGAAGCCCTAAATGGTCGTGTCCTACTGTTCAATCTCTTTCTAGGACATTAAAAAAATAGGTTTTACTATTAGGCTTGAAAGGCATCTTATATGATAACTGGTGTTTGATTCTGTTGTAAGCAAAATTATTAATAGCTATTTCTGACCCCACAGGGCTCTTTCTGAGAGTCCTGAATTTAACCTTTCTGCTGGAAATCTGATGTCCTCTGCCTTGGATAAGACTGTATTTCTACCAGGGTTAACATTGTAATGTGACCTAGCCTGCTCTCTGGAAACCTACGTGAGTTTTGTTTTAAGCTCAGGTAGTAGACCTTATTAAGTCTAACATGCTCCAGAGATTGTGACGCTACTTCAGGAAAAAGAATTTAAATTATTTGCTTTAAGGCTAGCTAGTATGTTTGATTGCTTTGATCTGTCTAGGTTTCTGAAAACTGATCTAAAGAGGTAGAATGTGATATTTTATACAGTAATCATGAACATGTGATTCTTCATATTAAGTAATAATGTCTCAACTGTATCGTGTTATAGACACACTGCAGAATTTGTCTGATACGTGTCTGCGTGGTGGTAACATTTCAGGTGTAAGGGGAAGATGCGCTGTGATGCTTTAGTGTTTGCTCGTCCAGTTCCACTGTTCTGCAGGCCCAGAACTGTGATTCTTTACCTGGCTTTCAGGCTACCAGCTATCTATAGCTCTAGCTGATCAAATACTAATTGCAGCTGAAATGCATTCAGATCCTTTTTGTAAAATCATGCTTCTGAAGCAGCAATTGGTTCTTGCTGTTTCTAATGTTTGTGCTCAGGAGAGTGTATAAGGCTGGGGGTGGGAAGGCAAGTTAGAAGACAGCCTCTGTGGGTTCTTTGGTGGTTTTGGTTTTGTTATTGTTGTTTGGGTTTTTTTTTTTTTACAAAAACAAACAAACAAAACCCCCAATTAAACAAATCCTTAAATTATTGCTTAGTTATACAATTTTAATTATTTTCATTTGGAACAATACTTAATGTCATGCAATACTGTAGAAGCAAACTGTAAATTTGCATTTTACTTGTTATAGCTGATTAAAACCCATAACTTATGTCATGAATGAAGTGAATAGACTGTTATTTCCAAAGCTGTGAAGTACCTATAATAATAGAATCATAGAATGAGTTGGAAGGGACCTCAAAGATCATTGAGTTCCAACCCCCCTGCCATGGGCGGGGACACCTCCCACTAGAGTAGGTTGCTCAAAGCCTGCTGTATAGCTATATGTAACCTATATATAGCCTATACCACTTTCTCCTTTGAAAACACACAGAATGCTTGGTTTCCAAATATGATGCAGGTAATATATGTGGACTTGCTCCAGCTTTCAGCAATCTGCCTTGGCCTCGCTGCCTGTGATTATTTTTATAACAGTTAAGGTACTCTACCGCTTTGCGTTTTCTTTCTGAATTGCAGAATCTGCGTCGTTGAAATGAAGTGAAGCAAAAGGCCATGCCGAAGGAATAAAGAAAGTTTTCTTTACTTTAAGACTAAAGTTAATGAAATATTTTGGTATGCTTACTTACAGTAACAGCAAGGGAAATAAAGAGTTTGATTCCCAAAGCTGCCAGAAAAGAGTGGAAGTGAGGGATCTGTTCTGACAAGGGCTCTTGCCTAACTTCAGAGGAACAAGGTTCAACCTCTTCCCCTCCTGTAGAGTGACTGTGGCTACTCGATTTCCCCAGCATCCATGGAAGCCTCTTGAGCCAGACTCTGGGATAAACTTAGAGTGGAATTATCCAAGTGCTCTGGGGAAGGATGGGTTCTAGTTCTTGCTCTAGTGGATGTTGCTGCTTCAGAAGCACGATGTTATAAAATAAGTCTGTTTAGGAGGGGAAAAACATAATCTAGCTCAGTGTGACAATACATCCTCAAAAGTTTGAGAGAGTTTATATGGAGAAGCGACTGTGTGGAGAGTAACAACTGTTTAAAAAGAAAAGATGGAGTCTTATATTTGGTGTAACATCAACTGTCACATAGATACAGATGATTTGGGATTTTGTTTAGAGTGCCAAAGCAGGGTTGCAACTGAAGGTGTGGCTGGAGTGTGCATTTTGGTGCCCTTGTCCTCCTCCAAGTTAGCAGAGAATGACAAGAAGAACTAAGGGTGGGTAGGGAGTAGGTGGCCGGCCTCAGGATTGCTTCATCCTAACCAGTCTCCCATTGAAACCCTTCCAGCTGTCTACCTCTGTTAGTCAGCTGGGGCTTGTTGTGAACATCATATTCTGTGACATAGCCCACAGGAGACGGTTTCCACTGCAGTCTCTTGGCTACCTGACTGCTGTGAGGCCCAGACCTCCCAGAACCTGTGAATTGCCTTATGAAATGTGGTGCTGCTCATTGCTTCTAACATCCCTGTCCCATTTTGAGCCGTGACTCCCCAGGCAGCAGTGCTGCCATTAACTCTAGATCGTGTATCGCTGCAGAGAGCCCAGGGTGAAGCTGTGTTACACATGGAGAGCAGTGGTGGATGATGGAGCAGCCTTAACACGTCCATTGAGGTACTAATTGCCTTCCTGTGAGCAGGGGAGAGAGTGCTACTGCCTTACGATTTCAAATGTTCAAGTGTTCCTGTGCTCTTGCTGTCCTCCAACTTAGATTTCAGAGAAGATTGTGATAGTTGTCAGCTTTCAGAAAGACCAGGGATCTCTCTCTACCACCCCACATGGTTTCCTTCTGTGTTTTCTCGTAGAGCTTTGTATAGCTGTGTACACCTCAGGTACAGTGAGCTCATCAGTGTTCACCTGCTGCCAGAGTAGTGATGAGGAAGAAAACTCTCTCAAAAATCTGTAAATATATGAACAACTCTTTTGTAGTATGTGAAGAGCTATATTTAATGCTACTGAAGTCTGTGGGCAAGAGGAAAGGGGTACAAGTTTGTACATAAGAAGTTCCATCTAAACATGAGAAGGAACTTATTCATCTTAGGAGTGGCAGAGCACTGGAACAGACTGCCCCGAGAGGTGGTGAAGTCTCCGTTTCTGGAGATGTTCAAACCCCACCTGGACAAGTTCCTGGGCAACCTGTTCTAGGAAGACCTGCTTTGGCAGGGGGGTTGGTCTAGATGGTCTCCAGAGGTCCCTTCCAACTCTGGATCATTCTGTGATTCTGTTTGCTTCTTCAGTATCAGTATAGACTGTTAATTCAGTGTGTGTTTGACGTTCAAGTTTTGCTGTCATCTGGGAGATGAACTTATTTTTTCTTCCCACTGAAAGACTGAGCTGCTCTGAGTTGGCTTTTACTCTAAAACACATCGACACAAGGATAGGAAATGTATTTTGTTGTAGGCAGGTTTTTTGTTTTGCCTCAAAAGTACAGAAGTAGCCGCGCTTGTAGATAATGACTTGTCAACAAATCTGAGCAGAACAATTCCAATAAATTTACTTCATCTTAGGGATGCTGTAGTCAAGAACACCTCTGTGAATTAAATACTTCTGAATGTATTTTATGCTTTATTTAAAAATGGGGTGGGACACCAAACCCAAAATAAAATAAACCCCTCAAAAAACCAAGGCATACTGTCTAAAGGATTGCAGATGAATATCCATTCCTTGCTGAAATTTTGCAGAGAAATGTGGCATTGATTAAGGTATTACCTCAAAGAGGTGAGGACACAGTTATGCCATGGATATGCAGCAAAAGTATACAAATCTGTTGCAAGGGAAGACCTTGATTCTGAAGTTTGTCTTGATGTGGCAGAATTGGTGACTCTCAGAACTGAAAGTGTTTTGTTTTCCAATTAGCATTGGTTGTTAGCGCATAAAAGTGTTTCTCATAAATACTGGGTACAGAGAAACCAAGGGATTTCTGGTTTTGTTTTTTTTTTTTTTATCCCTTAACAAATGATTTAACGTGACGAAGTTTACCAAGTTGCACTGCTTCCCCCTGCTGGAAACGGCTCTCTTCTTCTTGATGTCCTGGAGCACTTTCTTGCTTGCAGAAGCTTGTGGATTTACCGGTGAGTTTTTGGGATTCCAGCATATGGAGACAGAAATCCTGTGTGTTATAGCAGTCCTTTATCCACTTTCTCATTGAAACCTTCTGATGAAAACCAAGGTATTGTTGCTTTAAGGCTTTCTATGTTCTGTACAATGCCATTGAAAGTGCAGCTCACTGTGTGGCTTTTAGAAGTACTGCTTTGGTTCACACACCCAACTCCCTGCTGATTCCAACCTGGAATCTAACTCAGTTGAAAATAAGGTTCATAAAGTCTCAAGGTTAAGGATGATGTATAAATTTAATAGAACTTGAGAAGCATAAATGTGTTGAGCTCACACCATAAACATGCTGATTTTCACATACAATTCTGTTCACAGGTGTGGTGGCTGTCCTCTTCTGTGGAATTACCCAAGCGCATTATACCTACAATAATTTGTCAGTTGAATCAAGAAGTCGCACTAAGCAGGCAAGTCTGTCTTTCACACTGCACTGCTGTAGTATTCTGTGTACTATTGTTTTTGAAAAGCAGCTTTATTGCTTGGTCATTAACACGTGACTGTGTTTTCCCTAGCTCTTTGAGGTATTGCACTTCCTGGCAGAGAACTTCATATTTTCTTATATGGGTTTGGCACTGTTCACTTTCCAGAAACATATATTCAGCCCAGTTTTCATCATTGGAGCTTTTGTATCCTTTTTTGCTTAGTGTGATGTTTCTCTTTCTTATGTGCTTGGAAACTTCTGGTGTCTGTTGACTTTACCAAATAGAGGGTAGTGGCTGACCTAAGTTTCTCTTAAGTCTTGTAGGCACAAGAATTATGAGAACAATCTTTGGTGATTACTCTTCGCATGAAACCTCTGAGGCATTTGTGCACACAGTTGTCTCTGCACCTGAGCAAGTGTTAGAAGTAATATAATTTTAATAGATAAACGAATATGCCTTACTGTGTGACTTGTGTATTGACAGCCAGCAGTGCTTGTGTTGCTCTTGTATTTGAGTTTTGGGGACCTAGAAAAGATTAACTTTTTCTCTTCACTTCCAACAGTCCTGAGAAGAAAACAAACAAGCTTCAAGTAAATAAAGAGGACCATAGGCAAACAGAATATCTTTGAGCAATGCCCCAAAGATAGAGGTCAAGTTCTTAGGTGATGGGGGGAGGAAGGAGCTGAGCTGTGGTGCTGACCATGACATGGAGGGTACACACTGCTGAAAGGTATTGGTGTTGGAGGTGGGTATCCAGTTCCCACTGTCCTTGGCACTTGAACTCCCCAGAACTTTTCTAGTCATCACACTTGTGTAAGCTGGGAATTGCTGGATTCCTCTCTGGCCTCTGCCCCTGTTGAAATAACTTAGGTACCTATTTCTTTACTCTATTCCTGGCAATTAAGGAATTAAAAGTGTGAGTGGAAGTCTTCCAGTCTTGATTTCTTTTCCTCTGCCTACTGCAGGAGTTCAGCTATCAGCAATGAGAATAAAGCACAGTGTAAAGACATATAAAGATGGCCTAATCTAAGATGTTTTTATTTTCTCTCCTTTCCACTTTTTCTCTCATCTCTGCACTGCTTCTAGGAATTTATCATATTTGTCTCTATTTTCCTTTGGCCACTTACCTTTTTTTTTTCTGAAACAGTAATATATTTTCTCCAGTGTGTCCTCACATCCATTCTTCTGACCTAAAAAAAATGCTCCAGAGCCCTGCAGCCATCAGATAAAGACAGGAATGGAATAGATGCATCTGGTATACTAAGAATTGCAATTTTTCATCTTTGCTGTGGCCTTCTGCCCTGTCTCAGGTTGTGCTGTCTGTCTTGAGTTTGCTTTCAGTATTTATTTTGTTCCTTTCTCTTCCTACCCACCTATCTCTTCTTACATTTTTTGCATCTTTTTCTACCCCTACACTTAACCTCTGTTACCTCTTGAGGAGGGCAGGTAGTACTAGCACCTACATTTTGCTTCAACAGCTGCTGTCCCCATTGAGTTAACACCTTGCGGGAGCAAAATGCTAGCTGTTGAGAAAGAAATGAGAGACTGCTGAGGTGAAGCTAAAGCCTCAGTGTCACTGACAAAATCCCAGCTATTATTTCTACTTACATTGGTCATGATGGCTTCTGATGCCTGATTTCTGCAGTCCTCACAAGGACTGCTATTAAAGTAATTTGGAATAACGACATGAAGCTTTTTGTATAAAATAATAACCAGGATCTTATTTTCTTAGGTAATTTTCTGCAGACCGTAATGCTTTACTTTAGCTATGGCAAAAACCCAGTGGTGTCTAGAGCTCTTATATGGTTTTATTTCTTTTCCATGCGAGAGCCATTTCATTCTTCTAACGCTGTTATCCCAGCAGCAAATGATCAGTGTTTGGTGGTCATCTGGTTGTGTTGGTGTTTTACAGGATTTCAGCACATCACTCTAGTTTATCCCAAACTGTTCTTTAGATGGTGGAGGGTATATTCAGCTTTCTGCTTCTTCACTGGAGCCACTGGATGTTTTACACCACAGTAAGAAAGGGAAGAAGCTTAGTATCTACTGTCATGAATTCCAGCAGTACTCTTTTACTACTCTTTGAACTTCATTCTAGTGCTGGCAAGTGTCTTTTGGATTTATCATCTCAGTAACTCTGTACTTTCAAGTACTTGCCAGACAGTAGGAGATTTTTGTCTCTGCAGGAGCCAAAGCGGAGTGGCCACTTGCTGGTCTTATTTTGGTTTTCCATCTGTACATAGGACTGCATTTCTGTTGGTCTGAAACACATAATTGAATGGTGGTGGTGACAGTTGTTTAAAGTGTGATTTTTTTGAGTAATATCTTCATTTATACAACTGCTGATTTTACTAATATGTATAATTTTACTGTGCATCAAAAAAAGGACTTGGTTAAAATTTGGTTATATTACTTCAAATTTGCATTCTGTGCAGTGAGTTCTGTGTGCACATAATTGGTGAAAGTCTGCTCTAGGCAGACAGAGATAACAAGAGGATTTGATACCATGATGTAAATCTCCCAGTAAAGCAGAAGCTCCGTGTTAGAGTCAGGTACTCAGGCGTCCATACCTCAGGAAAGCGAAATCCTTAACCCTCAGTTGTGAACAGATTGCAATCTTTTTGGGCAGAGCTGCACACATCTACCCCCTCTCCTTTTTGTTGAATCTGGGCAGGAGACATAAGATCAGCTGGAACTTTCAGCACATGATGATGTTTTCAGGTAAAAGCAAAAATACTTGCTAAAGCGAAAAATCTTATTTTTAACTTGTAAGCATTTATAGGACTACCTTCTGCTTCTAAAACCCGCTCCCGTGCACCCTGAATAGAAGACTTAATTGTTGTTGCAACACACCATCGCGCATCTTCCAACCTTTACAGAAAGTGTGTCCTGTCTGGGAAGAGTAACACCTTGAAATGCCGGCTGCTGGCAACAAGCAGTCACCTCTTGTTGGGAATAAACTATTTTCATTTGAAGTGCATCTGAAGAGGATGGGGGAATTGGAGTGTATCCCTTTCCGAAGGTTATTTCTAGCTGAGATGGTATACACATTGTGCACAAACAGAGATCTGCTTAGAAAATTGAGGTGTGTTTATGGGTACTCTCTCCCACTTAGTTGGAGAAAACAAGGTATTTGACTTAAGCTCCCTTACAATTTCTGTGCAGGTAACTGTTCGAGTTTATCATTTTAAAACAAATCCTGGACTGTGTGTCTGAACATGTGCATCCCCAAGAAGTGTAAAGAAGGAGACAAGCTATTTCCAGTGGTGCCCACTGACAGGACACAAACTAGAACACAGGAGGTTTCCTCTGAACACCTGGAAATACTTTTTATTGTGTCCAAGCAGTAACACAGGCTGCCCGGAGAGGCTGTGACATCTCCATCCTTGGGGACATTCAGGAGTCATCTTGATATGATCTTGGGCAACCTACTCCATGTGACCCTGATTGAGCAGGGGAGTTGGACCAGATGACATCTACATGTCCCTTCCTACTTTAACTATCCTGTATTTCCCCTACTAAAGAAGTCTGCAGATGGCCAAATGCCATGACTTGTCCTTGCTAGTGGAGTTTCATAATCAAGGTGGTGGGAGAAGATGGGGGTCTGCCTATAAATATGTTATTAACTAGAATATTTTTTTGCAGCTGGTAATTTCTTAGCAAGAACTCGCATCTTGGTTATGGAATTGACTGGAAAAGTGTGCATTTTTATTTGGATTCAGGGAGCTGCTTGATTTGTCTGTTAACATTTTTGGTTGTTGTCTGCAACTTGTTTGTTTCTGTATTTCTTTCCTGTTAGTTTCTGAGAATATTTACACCTTTTCTTAGCATTTGGGGATTCTGTAGGTTACAGAAAACTACCAGAGCAAATTGTGTTCTAACTCATCCCAGGGCATAATTTATCGGGGACACTGATGGAATTAAAACTTGCTGGAGCCCAGTGCTTTCTGCCTGTGCAGCAGGGAGGGAGCAAGGAAAGATGCTGTGTTTATAAACAGGCACAGCTGCACTTCTGAAGCTCTGTTATTTCATTCTTTTGCCCAGGTCTCAGGGGAGCCATGGCTTTTGCTCTGGCTATACGAGATACTGCTACTTACTCACATCAGATGATGTTCTCAACAACCCTCCTCATCGTCTTTTTCACTGTGTGGATTGTCGGCGGAGGTACAACTCCCATGCTCTCGTGGCTGAACATCAGGTCAGTATGCAACTGTGTGCTGAGGAAACTTCACTTTTCAAGTAGGAACTGTGCTCATCGGGTGTAGTCCTATAGACTTTGTTTGATGCTTTCCAGAGGTATTATTGGTATTTAGAATGTTTGGTTTTTAGAAGAAAGTGCTTGTGCAGGCTGGTAAAGAAAACGTACTGATGCTGCTGGGATCCAGCCTAACTAGAGCTCTCTGATGCTCTACAAGTGGGTATCTAGGTCCTTGTCAGCCTGGCAGGATATGGAAAGTGTTTTCTGATACAGTAGTGCCTATATTGAAAAGAAAGAATTAATCTCTCTAGTCACACATAAACTTCTCTTCCTATTATAGTAAGACATTTCTCTGACTTTTGTCTCTTGGTAACAACCCTGTTGCGGTTTTTTAAGCTAAATGGAGTATTTCATGAGTGGTGCTAAACTGAATGCACTTTAAACATCTATCCAAACAAACCTGATGTCATCTAATCAACTAGGGTTCCTGCTAGTCTTCTAGGTGTGTTTCTTCCTGTCTGAAGAGACCTGTGAAAATAACAAGTAGCATGATTATAGACATTTGTCTTTAAATCCTGGCCAATATTTAGAACTACTTGGGCTTCAGGTGTGTCCGTGTTTGAATATGCTTATCAACAGAAGCACTAGAGAATCCTGAATCAGTCCTTGTTAAAGACCACATACGTTGTCATTTTTGTGTCAGTTTTGTGAAAGTTTTGGTAGCTGGCAGGCAAAGATAAACAGAGTGGAATTCAAACAATACACACTGTCCAAATCCTTCAGTGTTTGTTTCATATGTAAATTAGTTGTGCTCTTTGGCACTTGAAGGATTATTTTGTCTTAGTTTGTCTTAGTTTGGCTCACGCAATTAGAAACTTTGTATCCTGTTGTCTCCTCATAGCATATGGGAAGAAAACCCTAGATAAAAGCCAGTTTCATTTTCTAGAAGAAGTGGTTCTGAGGGACTGGTGCTGCCTTTGGGGAACTTGCTTGTGTGAATTAAGTTAATTGCTTGTGGCAGTATGTGGCAAGTGCTTTCTAGGTTCGCAAAAAGAAGATGGATAGGACTTTCAAGAAGGTTGAACTTGTGAACTTTTCTCATTGAAGGTAGCATGCTTCCAGCTAGAGACAGCAGTGATTTAGAATATCTCGGCCTTGACTAACAGCAAACGTTGGCAAAACAGTTTCCTTTTCGGTGCCAAATCAAATTCATTTCTGTCCTTTAAAACTGTCTTTAAATGCAAGTTTCAGATGTTTGGCTAGCACATCAGAAAGATGCATCACTTCCATGTAGTCAGGCTCTCTGAAAGCCATGTCGCTAACAGCAGGTAATGCAACACTTTGTGTGAAGTCAACAACAAAACCAATTTCTGTGCAGTTGTGTCATTAATGATTGTGATATGCCACATCATGATGATATTTCTAAGTCCAGCCTGATTGGTTTCTGTTCCCACATGAGAGCTGTGTAACAATTTTTAAAAGGTACCTGGAATAAGTGCTACGTGCAGCTTTCCACTTGGCACCTCTGACAACAGAAGGAGACTTCTGTCTGATGGTGGTATATAAGGAACAACTGTGCAGGCACAGTGTCTGTGTAACCAGCGGTGTGCATAGACTGTCTGAGGTGTGTGGGGTACTAGGGAGCTGTCATCCAGCAAGGGACATGATGTGCTGCTGAGGAAGTAAGTAAAGAGGAGTTGTGTTCAGCCTGCCTGTATCAGAAGGCAGCTTCTGAGTGCAGTCAACTGCTGCCTCTGCCACAGGGTTCCTTCATTTGTCAGCAGTAGCAGAGGACTGAATTCTAGCATGTGGTCTAACTCCTGACCAACTGGAAACTAGTTTCTGGGGTGGCAGCTCTTTTTGTCTCCTCGTTGAGCCTAGGAAACAGGAAGCATCGAAGAATATGCACTTAACTCCTTCAGCAGGACTAATTGGTTCAGTAATAAGGCTCCATGAACCTGGATGATGAGTTGCTCCTGAAGGGAGAAAGGGCTAGCACCACAACCTTTCTAGGCTTGCCCTTTGAGTAGGCTATACTTGCAAAAATCATCAGTGTGGCCAACAAGGCAGGACAGCTGGAAGGGCTGTGATACCATTCCTAGATGAGCAGCTGCCAAAAGACAATTGACCAAACCATAGTTTTGAGTGTTTAGCTTTAATTTTTTGCAAGATTTACCCATCCTTGCTAGTAAGCAGTAATTGGAACTGGCGTATGTTTGGCAGTGGGTTGACAGAAAATAAATGGTTAACTTCTATTTTAAGGAAAAGGCATCTTGTAAACCAGGGAGTATACTAGAGAACTGCATGGGTCTGCCTACAGCTGCCTTGATGGGTACTGCTCTAGTAAGGAGGGAGACTGCACTTTTTTTAGATTACATGAGATCAGATTTGTGCCAGGAGGTGGCAGCCGTCTGCAGCTGATGGAGAATGAGACACTTGGTGTTAGTAAAGTACCCTCTGTGACAGAGCCCTTTCTGCTGGAAAGCAAGAAGTCCTGCCTAACCTTACAGTTTTCAGAAAGGGACTAATTTCTAGCTAATTTTCAGAAATACCCAGTGGAAGAGGGAGGCAGGAGGAGATGAAGATGAGATGCCGTCCCAGTGCCTTACTCAGCAGCACAGCATATAGTGCTGCTGCACTCCTGAGGCTGTACAGTAGGTACCTTGTTCCTGGAGGGGCCTGGGATGCTTCCCGAGCCTTGACACTTGCCCACTAGGGGTAGATTGCAAGGGGCTGGAAATAAGTAGGTCTCCCATGCAGGGTTATTTAGCAGAAAAGAGGTTAAAAGATAAAAGGTGGTTTGCTTCCTAGATTAAGTGATGAAACACCGGAAACCAATGCCTCACCAAAGTGAGATCATGACAGCAAAATTTGAGTAAAGAATAATGGAATTTTCAGGTGCTCTCGGTTTCTGCCACTTTATGCTCAGTGACTTAAAAATTAACAGCAGAAACTGGAGTTAAATCTATGATGTCACGTGTTTTAATGTCTTGACTGTCAGTGAGACATATCCAGACATGTGAGTGGTAAACAGTTGTGCTTTTCTAGCAGTAGTTTTTTTTTTTTTCTTAGAAGCATGACTTGGATATTAAAAATATAGTTTCATCCTTTGAGACTAAAACAAAGAAACAATTTCCTGTCTGAAGTTTTAACAATTTCAGCGAACTCCGGAGCCCTGTAAATCAAAACCACTGGCAAAGTTCCTCTTTTCAGAAAGTAGCTGACTTATTGTTTCATTTATCTGTCACAGGAAAAAAGGGAAGTCCTAGCATTTGTATTGCAAAATACTGCTTTCCATTTTACATTAGAGGTTATTGACCTGGTTCTTTTCATGTTGAATGAAGCAACGTGTAGATGAATGCCTTCCTCTCCTTCATAATCTGCTTCAAAGGAGGAAGTTTGTGTTTATTTTAATGGAGTAATTTCAGTTATACTTCACAACATTTTTCTAAATCTTAACGCATTATACCTGTCAATTTAAAATATTTTGGGTATTTTTTTCTACCATAAAAGTTAAAAGTTGCATAGGCAATGTCAACTTAGATATTTACTGCCTTATGTCTGACTTTGCAAATACAATCTTTTTACGTAATTTCTACTTAGTGATTATTTTTGTTTCTTTACATGAACAAACTGAATAAGAAATCTGGAAACACTAACTCTCACATAGCTACTTGTGACCTACCTAACTATCCGGGAGGGTGGTAAAACTGACAGCTGGGTGGCAGTCTCAGGTTATACTCTCTTTTCTTACCCAGGGTGGTCCAACAACAAAAAGTGCGTTTCTTAAATCCTGTGTCTCAGTGTGCTGCAATGACAGGAGGCGAGCGTTGATGCTGGGATCTAGCCCTGTGTTATGTTTCAGACTGGAGTGGCGGATTTCTGATAGGAAGTTACATCCTTCTGTTTTGCAGCCTGTTTACTTTACAGCTTAAATCCTTCACTGCCTTCTAGCTGCTCTCTGCTGCCCTTGAAGAGCCGACGCACAGGCACTGCCCCTTACCCTCTTGTTTCCTTTCACCATATTTTTTTCTGCACTGTTTTCTCCAGTCATCTTTGCTTATCTCATTTCACCAGTCTTCCTCCTTCTTTACCAGTCTCTAGTTGAGAGTCTTCAGGCTCATCAATCTTGAATTTCTCTTAATGGAGTTACAGCGCAGCCTCTGAACCTCCAGCCTCACCACTCTGGGGTTTTCCCTTGGTACAAAAGGGATTGCCTCCTCTTTTGGACATCTGGACGTAAGCACGGGAGATGCTTCCTTATCTCTGTTCTTGTGCTCCAAAACACAGTAGTTTTCACCAGAGAGATAAAGTGTGGGGAAGGCCCAGACCCGGTAGGAGCTTGGTTGAGATATATCTAGAGCTCATAAGTGATGCAGGTTTAACAGCCAAGCTCTGGCAAGCCTCAGCAGGCAGTTTGAGCAGTCATTGTTTTGGTTAGGTCAAGTAAAAGAGTACCCAAAGGCACCCTAATATGAACCTGAAACAACTTTTCATAATTCCAGGGTTTGTTTAGTGATTGGCTTTTATATATTTTATAATATGGTAGTGGGAATTGTCTTCATCTGAGATACAGTTGAACTCCTCCAAAATAGCTAAAATTTTCCAAAAGTGCTGCACTCGCTATGGACATCTGGGAAGACTTCAGTATACGAACTTGGCAAAGATACAGCAAAGAGAAAGAAGCTGTAGAAGGGAAGTTATTGAGCAGTTTTTAATTTTAGTCTTTGCTGCATATGCAGAGCTGTCTCAGTGTTGGCTTTTCAGGGCAGAGTGCTCTGAGCTGGAGAGTACATTGATACGGGAGAAGAGTTGTTGAATCAGGAATCCAAAAGAGATCCATCCAAAGTTTAGTATTTGCCTCAGCCTTCGGGGATTAAATGAGTGCATGTTCTTCATAGAGCAAGCTGTGGCCTTAAATATTTGGGTTGTCAAGATGTCAGCCTGCAAGCAGGGTGTGTACACCTGCTCTTTGTAAAATGAGGCCTCTGTGGATTTCTGATCATCTGGGCTTTTATTTCATGTAAGCAGTACAGAGTTCATGTAGCATTCCTTCCCAGAAGAACAGATCCAAACCAACCCACAACCTGCTAAGGAATTTAAATGGGAAATATTAGAAACCAAACATGCTTTCATTTGCGGTTTCTTTTCTAAAGTACAATTGAAAAAGGCAAAGCAAAGAGTGAAAACACATTCTGCGATGACTGGACACTAATTACATTAAAGATGGTTAGTTATCTCTTAGTTAAACTGAGAGTGATTTAGTGTGTATTACCAGTTGTTTTGGACCACCCTGAAACTGGGCAGTATTGATGACCTCTGTCGTATATGCATAGCCTCCTGAGATTATTTTCTCTAATGACTTTTTCTCTTTTAGACCATGTGCAGGCCCAAAATGTAAGAATTGTCTTAGAGTGACTCTGGCTCTGTGTAGCAGCTCTCTCTCAAGCTACTGAGTTGGATTTTCTGGGGGAGGTGGCCTGTCATGAATACAGGTGTTTTGCCAGCCTGAATGTGAACAAATGAAGAATATTACTGGACATCTCAATCATAAAGTGCTGATATTGTTAATTTTCATTATTTTTGTCACTTTGTCATTGTTCTGCCATTCTTATTATTGTATGCTTAGTCTTTTTTTGATTAGGTAGGGGGTTTTTTGTTGGTTTGCTTTGTTTCGCTAGGGAGCTCTGTAAAGCTACCATCTCATGAGCATTTTGTTACTCACATTACATTCTTGTACTGTACCAGAGTTGGTGACCGTGTTCCATCGGTGGAAGAGATGAGTGAAAGCCGCTGGCTGTATTTCAGGTGACACCGTGCTTTCCTTGATACCGAATTAACCTTGTGCTTGGCTTTCTTCATCTTTGTAACACTGAGTGTGTGCTCTTTCTGTACTATGGCATGCTGCTGCTGCTTCTCCTCTTCTGCAGAGTGCCGTAGATGTTCCTCAGTTCTGAGTCTGTTCTCTTCTGAGCTGGGAGACTGTCAGTCACGCATCATGTCTTCAGCTTAAAAAATATCTCCGCAAAACACTACCATCCTTTAACTCTGTGTATGAGTTATTAATGAAGCAAAACCAGCATCTCTGGCCTGGAGAGACTTGAAAGCTGAGAAATCATGGGAAGGATTCTATGATGCTTAATCACACAGGTATTCTTAAGCATCCCTTGGGGTTATTTTGTGCAACTGTTCAGGTTGGCAGGGATGTTACAGATGATTTAGCCCAGCTTCTTTGGGGATGTGTTTTAAAAACTGAGGGTTATCACGTTGTTTTATAAGAAGATGCTAAAAGAGTAGAGTTAAACCAGAATCCTAGTCTTTGCCAGTTGGTGGTTTCTAGAACTGGTATATGAATAAGAATTAAAAATAAGATAAATCTCTAACTGGTATCTGTAGGGGAATGTGTATGTGTCTCTCTCTCTCTGTGTATATGTATATGCATGTATGTATGTATATATATATATAATTATATACAGAATATTTATGTAAAGAAGACTCTTTGAGATGGGGCAGTGGTAAGTTTCTCGTGTATCTTGTCACACTTGAAGGTTCCCAGCCAACTACTCAGTTTGCCAGAGATGCAGCGCGTTAACTTGCATAGAGAATCTGAGAGCTATTATATATTGCAGTCATTCTTGGCTGTTGCCACAGTAAATACATGAGCGAAAATGCAATAAAGCCTGTATTTTGGTAACTGGTCATCTGTGTTGCAGGGCCTTGGAAAGGTTTTTGAAGTATCATATGAAATGGTTCCACCCATTTAAAAATGACATAGTGGAGAACTTTAAGTAGTTCTAGCTGCCTTTTTACCATTCCTTTCCATACATTCAATTTCCACTGTGTGTCACTTTGTGTGTCAACCATTTTCTACCACATCGTTTAAATGTCTGAATTATACACAGGATTACATTTGTATCAAATCTGAGTAACAGGCCTCAGTTAAGAGCAGGAAACTGGTGCTTTGGTGTTGAGTATTAGGAGCTCAATGATAGTGCCTTTGCTATTACAGAGCTCTTAATGCATGAAAAGCCTTTTATGCCTTAGAAACAAACAAATGAAAAAAACACTTCAGTTGGGGAGGAGTGAAGCAATATACTTAAGTTGGATTCTTTTTTTACTCTAGCATGCTCTTGTCTGCAGATTCCCGTAAACTTCTCAAGGCAGAAATAAAGACGGCTGAACTTTGTGTACTGGTAACTATCTGTACTGAAGTACCAAGTTATTTATCAACTACCAAGTGGGTGCCAGTGGGTGAACTAGACAGATTATTTTTCTTCCAACAGTTTTAACAGACATTAACCTTTACAGCACACTTAAATTATGGGAAGCTTTTTAAAATGTACTTGAGGATGTGAGAGAGATTTTTTTTTTTCCCTTTTAACCACACACAAAAAAAAGTTGAAGACATATATGCATCAGCTTTACTTGTACATTTAATTAGGGAAGTAGTTAAGTAAGGATGAAATAACTAAATGTCTTCTGTGCTTTTCTTCACTGTAAAAAAGGTTGGGAGAGACTTGACTGGTTCTTGGTATTATTTTGTTATATATGCCCTGCAAGCAGGCAGACTTGCTACAAAGAAATAAAACTTCCTATTCCTTCAAAATAGTAATGTATTTTGTGTTAATTTGTGAACCGAGGAACATACTTTGAAACATGAATGTAGGAAAAAATAAGTGATTTATAGAAAAGAAGTAATTAGAAATACTCAAAATACAAATTCACCTGAAGAATCACTTTGAAAAAAAAATATTAAAATGTACAAGCCTGTGTCAATGTATTTCAATATTAAAAGAAATTGTCTGTAGTAAGAATTATTTTTTTTCCTTTTTCCTAAAAGTTGAACCATTTTAATATAGAAAAGCTCTCTTCCTCTTCAGCACAACAATGAACCCAAACACCTGGCCTGTGATGCACTGTGACTTTTCACAGAAAAGTGTGGTCGTCTTTTGGTCCTCCCCTAAGCCCCTTTCCCCTGCTTAAGGGCAGTTAAAATCCCCAAAACAAATGCACAACCTTGTAAGTCAAGTGAAAGCTGAGACATTCTGAATTGTTTGTTTTTTCTTATGTA
This sequence comes from Thinocorus orbignyianus, assembly GCA_013400375.1. Taxonomy (NCBI): domain Eukaryota; kingdom Metazoa; phylum Chordata; class Aves; order Ciconiiformes; family Thinocoridae; genus Thinocorus; species Thinocorus orbignyianus. The sequence goes on from VXBW01005383.1 coordinate 538,562, forward strand.
CTGTGAAGTGAATGGGTAGCCCAGTGAGTTTAAACTATTTAGGGATTGCAAGCTATGTTCATCTTCTGGAACAAGCTTCTTGAATTCCCTGTTCATGTTGCCAGCTGCTCAGCTAACATGAACATGGTTGCTGTGCATAGTGTGTTGAACTTCCTCGATGCACAGCTCTGGAAAACCACAGGTCTTTTATTTTTTCTGTGTATTTATTAAAGAATGCCCATTCTTGTATTTGGAGCACCTCTCCTATAAAGGCAGACTGAGAGAGTTGAGGTTGTTCAGTCTGGAGAGGAGAAGGCTCCGGGGAGACCTTATAGCAGCCTTCCTAAAGGGGGCCTGCAGGAGAGATGGGGAGGGACCCTTTATCAGGGAGTATAGTGAATGGATGAGGGGTAACAGTTTTACGTTGGAAGAGGGGAGATTTAGATTAGATATTAGGAAGAAATTCTTTCCTGTGAGGGTGGTGAGGCATTGGAACAGATTGCCCAGGGAAGTTGTGGATGCTCCGTCCCTGGAAGTGTTCAAGGCCTGGCTGGATGGGGCTCTGAGCAACTTGCTCTAGTGAGAGTTGTCCCTGCCCATGGCAGGGGAATTGGAACTTGATGATCTTTAAGGTCCCTTCCAACTCTAACTATTCTGTGATCCAATATATTGCCATACTGAGTGGGTTTCCTGACGTTGCTTGTCAGCTTTCCATTTGAGATTTCATTAGGTAACTAGTTTGTCTGCAGAAAACCCTTCTTATGCTTTGCTGCTTAGTGATAGCCTAAGCAGTGATGTCTAAGCCCTTGTAACATTTCAGAGCTCTCATATGTGGCGTTTTATTTTAGCATATGTTATAATCCAGTAGACACTCCATGTGTCCAGTGTTCCCTTTAACTGGTGAAGCCTTTTAGTCTTGAAGCTGGTCAATGCCAATGAATTCCCAGGCCAAATGTGCTTAAGGGTTAAGACGACTCTGTATGTGGAAACCAGAAGGGATGAGAAAAGAAAACAGACTTGGGAAAAAATCCAAGCAGAGGACCAGGTCAGTACTTGTCCTGTATGAGGCTGCTGTAGGCTGTCTTAAAGTGGCCTTCTGGATTTCCCCTGATTTGAGGCATTAGATTGTCCATGAGTCCACAAAGATGACTTAAAGCTTTAGTTCAATGGCTACTTTTCTTCTTCTAATGTTTTAAGAGAAAGTGCTGCCCTGCACGTTGTTTGAAGCTGTTCTCTATTAGTTTGATGCATGCCGTCTTCTGTGCCTGAGGGTAAATCGTGGTTGGATCACAGTTTGCCTTACACAGGCATTGTCCTTGGGACACAAAAAAGATATGGCCTTACCAGAAAGGTTCTGTTGGTTTCTGGTGATCCTCAGGGATGTTGCATAAGCGCTGTGGCTAGAAATAGCTAACACAAAGTCTATGTAACAAAGAATTCATATTAAACCAGCCCAGTCCCTTCCAAGAGAGGGAAAATGAAGAAGTTAGCCATTTCAGACAATGTGGTTTTGTTACTGCGTGCATTTTCCTGTGCTTATTATGTAACACGGTAGGACTGAAACACAAAGCATTTGAGATTGTCAATCTTACTTAACATTTGAGGTTGGTGGTCTACAAGAGAGCACAGTGATTAGGGCGTGAATAGGATTTAAAACTAGAAAAGTCTGATTTAACAAGTAAATACCACCAAAACAGACCAGAAAAACCTGAACATAATTACAGGGATTAAATGCCCATCTTGGATTGGACCACTATGTAAAAGGATGGATCTATGCTAACTATGCAAAAACAACTAGACTGTTTCTTATCATCATTATTCTGTAATCCACCATGTCAGGAAACAGACTCTCCCTCACTCAGGTGGGAGGCTGGACTAGACAGACTTCTTCATATGCTGTGGGCTGTGTTGTGTTAGGCAAATGAAACTTGCAGCAAATTAATATTATGAACGTCTATAAAATATATTTGTTGCTTCAAGCAGTCAATTAAAACTTAAGGAGTGTGTGTGTCTCTTTTTAAAATCATATTTGAGCCATTCTGAGGCTTATCTGGCAGCTCAGTTATTTGCTGAATCAAATATTTAGGCTGGTCTTATCCTTAGTATCTGGTTTCTTGCTGCTGGACATGAGGGGTGTTCTCCACTGAAGAGGATGTTGTCCACAGTTCACCTTTTAAACCAAAAATAGTATTTCCCAGTGTCCTAAAAGAATGGGCAACAAAGGTAAGCAGTTAAAGTTGACGTTGGGATGGAGTTAAAGCTGTTATCTACAAGTAGTTGCTGCGTGAGTGAAAAAGTATCTTATCTGTAGCTATGTAACTGCAGGGGAAAAACGGGCAGCTCTTCCTCAAACTCTTCTTATAACCTCTCTGAATGCAGCTTTGCTGGGTGCTTAAAGTGCTTTTAAAATGCGTTCTGCCAAACTTACAGCATTTGCAACCCTCAATAACACCACTTGCTTTGTTTTCCTAATGTTTCTGTAGGGTTGGGGTTGACCCAGATCAGGATCCTCCACCTACTAATGACAGCTTTCAAGTCTTACAAGGAGTAAGTAATTACGTAACTTCTCTATTAGGCTGATCTTTGTAACTAAGATGATAAGGAATTGCAGAGGCTACATGCATGGAGAAAACTTCTCTCTTTTAGCTGTCAAGTCAGTAATGCATTTAGAATACTTAAGCAATGCTCACCAGAAAACATTGTGGTGTTAGCTGTTATGTTGCAGTGTTCATTTTTGTGTATATATATATATAAGGCGTCAAAAACCTCACCAAATCTACCAATAGATTCTATTTAACAGTGTGCTTTCCTCTTCTCCCACCCACTCAACATGCTTGCTTTTAACATGCTACAGCATAAACAGTCCTCCCCAAGGCCACCCCTGAGGTGATCTTCTTCGTGTCTGTGTTCAATAATCAAGACCAAATTTTGGCCCTTGGACTTGCTTAGAATCAAAGATGAAGTTTGCTAATCTGATGTCAGCTCGTGTATACTGTACCACAACTCAGCTGGATCTTGTCTGTACTACCTATCACCTCTATGAGGGGAAAAGGAGTGCTGGCAATTTATATTCAGGAAACAGTTGCTGTGAATATTTAGTGCAACTTTCCAGGCATCAGGAACAACCCAAGAGTCAACTTTTTTTCCCTGCAATACGCTATTGGAAACCAAGGCTATCAAAATAACGTTGTTCATAACAGAAATTTCAGTTTTCCTCATCTATAAACTGAGTGGAAAGGTCTGGGGGGAAAAAAAACCAACAAGCTACCCAGCACTTCCAGAGACTTAACTGGGAGCTTCCTCTGTCCAGACTTTAGTTTATGCTCTCCCAGAGTACTGCCTGACACTAATTCTTCAGTAGCACAACTGGCTGCTATGTAGGAACCCACCAGAGGAAGCTGAATGATAGGAAAGGCAGATGACTTTGGACCCAGAGGATGCTTAGGGTGAAAGAGTGTGAACTCTCCTTTGTAAACCTCAGGTGCTGGTGTTCAGGCTGGTCAGATACATGCGTGGGGTACCTGCTGTATTTGGGATCAGCTTTTTTAGTAGCAGTTTGTCATCCTGTGGGTGTGTTTGTGTCACAGGATGCACGAAGAAGAGTTACTTGCTCAGGAAGCACCTTTTTTTATTGCAGAAACTGCATTAGGCACCTCTGTGTTCTTTGTAGAAGCCTGTGTCCAACAGGCAGAATAGTTTGTGCCGTGGCAGGGGTGTGTACCAAAAAAAGGTGAGCTTGGTTTTGTCTGGGAGCAACCAGAGGACCAGACCTTAAGAACACCTTATACCATGAAGGCCACGGTTACTGCACAAAGCCAAGGTTAGGAAGTGGTATCGTGGTGAGGTGGCTTTGGCCAGTTCGGGCTGAGCTTGTCAGTGTTTGAGGAACAGCTTTACCAGGAAACAGGGCACGGGGACTCTGTTCTCATTCAGTGTCTGGGTGGAAATATCTTGTTTGCTTTTTTCCCATGTAAACATAAAGCACTTACCCATTTGTTTCCCTCTTTAGCTGTGCGTTGCATTCCTAATGGAGTCTGTTAGTCAGTTCCCTTTAGATTCCTCTTTCATTCACTAAGCCAAGATTAGCAACATGTCACAGTTAAAGAAAATATATCATTTGGGATTGGGGAGGGAGTGAAAAATGTACTAAACTTTAACTCTTGGTGGGTCGTGAATTTTTTCTTTTGCAGATCAGAATTACACAGGGCAATCCTGTCCTGTTCTTTTCCAGTAGTTTGGAAGATGATTCATACAAGGCGTTCTCACTTCATCTGTTTTCCTGTGTTTAACTTTGGCCGCTGGCCAAAAGAAAATACAAAACCAAAAACACTCCGAAACCCAAACAGTTACAAAAGTGAAAACAAATGCAGCTGCAGACCAGCTGCTGGGATGACTTCGCAGCACAAGTAGTAAAGGGGATTATATTTAACACTGTTAGCACTTAGGAAGTTTGCGTGACTTTCCTCGGTTGTGATTTTATATGGATTCCCTGTTAAGCGTGTTTCTTTTAAGTGTGATGTATTTCATCAAGTTTGTGAGAGTTTACCAGGTATGATAAATTCCCTTGCCCTTTCAAGGAAGCAATAGGCTTAAGAAAAGAATGTTAAATAGACCTAGAGTTAAGGAAGCCAACCAAGCAATAAATAGGGATCAATCTGGATTATTCCAGTTCATTTATCCGGGGACATCAATGAGTCTTATTTATCACTTTTATACTTTCTATACCCATTGCTGCACTGACTGCAATAAGCTTTTAGACTCAAGGGAACCTGGTGATAGAGGACTCATTAAGGTGTCTTGAGGGCAATGCAGAGGGCTTGCTGCTTCTCTGCAATCTTTACTGGTCTTTCTAGGGAAAGTAACCTCAGCTTTTTTCTGCAGTCCAAGTAAAGTAATAATCTGAATGATTGGAATGTGTGATTTGTTGTTTTGGGTTTGGTTTTTTTTTTGTTTTTTTTTTTTTTTTTTGTTGTTGTTTTGGTTTTTTTCCTGCCTGAAATAATCAAATATGTTTTTATCTTGTTTATAGGATGGCCCAGATTCTGAAAGAAGGAACAGGACAAAGCAGGAAAGTGCTTGGCTCTTCAGGCTATGGTACAGCTTTGACCATAAGTATCCTTTTGAAGACCTGGGAATGAAACATTTACCTTATTCTTTCCATGTACCCCTATGTAGCCTTAAGCACCTGAGAGTCAAACAGGAGAAAGATCAAGTATTTGACAGGTTCAGGACATAGAACTGAAGCTTGAACTCGCTGACTCAGAAGGTGGACCTTTCTGTTCTCTAATGCGTGGTATGTCATCCTTGCTGCAGAACAGAAACCAGTCAGTTCTAGGAGCTGCAGTTCCTTCCTAAACAATAAGACAGCCAACTAGCTGTTTCACATCCTCTGGTTTGTTGCACTAATTTGCTATTTTCACTGATGCTCATAGCACAATCTAGTTTTCTAGTTCGTTGCATGTGTCTATGCCCTGACTCGTTGCTCTGAAGAGTCATCTGCTTTTGTGATGATGTTCTCTTTGGGAAACCATTGATACAGGAAGTTCTGGAACTAAAAATTTACATGTGATCCAGCTTGTTCCCTTCAGCGTATCTAGAACTTCCTATGTGTGTTAAAGCAGAGGGTGTCCTTGTCTCTATATAGAACTGCATGAACTTTCTGAAGCCATTATTATACTATTTAGAAAGCTTTGTTTAAGCTTTGAAACATTTTTTTGTGTAGCTATCCTGTCTTTCATGCTTGTGATTTTTAAATCTACTGAGCATATTCTTAATCCATATATCATATAGGTGCCTCCCTCCTTAACAGATTATACTCACTTAGTGGAAAATGGCAAAGATAATCTTGTGGCCATGGCAAGTCACTTATACCCAGAAATTCAAAGAAGTTTCAGTTCTTGATTCCTGGTAATTTCTAAGGCAGTTAAACACGCGTAAATACCTGTGACAGGGCCTTAATCTTGTTGAAGCGTGCATCTGAGAAGTGGGTCTTCTCACTGGGGTCTTTGACCATTGATTGATGAGAGACAGTTGGCCTGGTTGGAGCACAGTAGTTTCCTCCCCTGCCTTGTGCAGCAAGATTTTCCCACCCAGGGAAACTCGGGGATAGTGTTGAAAGCATTCAGATCCTAATAGCACCTGCCTGTTCAGGATAAAATCTGTTTGTGAATGATGCTTTCAGATGCAGTAGTATTGGGCCTAAGCCCGGAAGGGAGCATATGTGCTAGTTTAAAAATTCATAAATCTTAGTAATTTCAAGTTAACCCTTTGAGTTGTAGTGGCTGGTGTCAAAGTGTATTGAGGTCAGTTTGCATTATTTAAAAAAAAACAAAGGCAAAACAACGCAACGAAACTTCTGTGGAAGGAGCACAGAAGGATCTGGCTGTGGCTGACTGCTCCTTTTTGTCTCTTTAAGAGGGAAGCAGAGCCATCCTCTTCCCCTGCCTTCACAAAAGGGATGTGCCCGATTGAAAAAAGGTAGTTGGCAATGCTGACTTCCCCTTGGCTGATGGTAGCACAAGTGCAGTTCCCAGCAGCTGCAGCAAGGGTAGGGGGGAGTCCTAGGTGAAAAATTACAGCTTAATTAGCTGTTTCACAGAACTTAAAGGATGTTGATAGCACGTTTGCTTTTTCAATGGTGGCTAGCAATCCTTAGGGAATATTTCTGTGGAGTTTGTGCCAAGGAGACTGATACAATAAGAGAGTTCTGCCGCTGGGTATCTTACAGGTAAAATTCCGCTCCTCTTGTTGCAAGGAGGTATTTAGACAAACATTGGCTGGATGGGCTTAAATTGCATGGAAGGGATGATCTTTAGAATTGCCACATCTATACCCATGGCATTGCCCAAATATTTTTTTTGCTGATGCACTCACTTGGTTTGTGGGCAGAAAGGCAGATTGTCTCAAAATTCACTTTTTGCAATGAAACTTAACTCAGAAAAGATGCAAGTAAGATGCATTTGGCAGTGTGCTCCAGTGCTGGCTATTGCCCGCAGAGCTCTGCGTGGATGGAAAAACTGGGAACTTCATTCATGTGGAACACAGAGTTCACTTAATGTTGTGGGTTGTTCTCTGGGTTCACCCACAATTGTTAAACATGAAGAAAACTGCAACTTTGAAGTACCAGATGTCTCTTACTGGGTTTGTTTATTATGACTGAGGCTGTGTGCCTGTCTGCCCCAGGGCACCAGAGAGGCTGGTAAGTTAGTGTAAGGAGGGACAGTTTGTTTCTTTCCAGGACTGGGTGTAGCCACACTGTGACTGGGAGTGGGATGGAGGAAATATAACTCTGCAATGGCATAATCACATCATTATATGCTCAAGTAAACATGCTATGCCAGCCTCTGCTGAAGGGGAGGGATACATCTTTGCTTAAACAGCCCTTTACGTTAACCTCCTCTTTCCTCCAAGCACCTGATCTGCTGAGAACAAAGATGACGTTGTATTTCACAAGTGGACTTGGTTCTCTCTGCAATTAGAGGCCTGAGAAAGTAACTAGAGTACCTACAATCTATATTTGCATGTAACCACACTGACTTAAAAACAAACAAAATGAAGACAGGCTGAGAGAGATGGTGTTGCTCAGCCTGGAGAAGAGAAGGCTCTGGGGAGACCTTCTAGGAACCTTCCGGTGTCTGAAGGGAACCTACAGGAGAGCTGGAGAGGGACTCTTTGTCAGGAAGTCTAGTGACAGGACAAGGGGTAATGGTTTTAAACTGGAAGAGGGGAGATTTAAATTAGATATTAGGAAGAAATTCTTTCCTGTGAGGGTGGTGAGGCACTGGGACAGGTTGCCCAGAGAAGCTCTGGATGCCCCATCCCTGGAAGTGTTCAAGGCCAGGCTGGATGGGGCTTTGAGTAACCTGGTCTGGTGGGAGGTGTCCCTGCCCGTGGCAGGGGGGTTGGAACTCGGTGATCTTTAAGGTCCCTTCCAACTCTAACCATCCTATGAAAAAATAAATACCAAAACAAAACCACAAATAAACAAAAAGAAAACACCTTCTGGTCCTGATTTCAGACAATGTTTGGAAGTCTTAACACTTTCTTCCTGAGCTCTGTTCTTGTGCCTGTCAAGATCAGTATGCTGCTCTGTAGCAGGGACACCTTTTTTGACTCCTGAGCACTTCCTCAGGTTTATCATGAGTCTGGAGTATTAGCCTGAAGAAATATGGATTTACCTGGGAGCAATATCTATGGGGAGAGGTATAAAGACACCTTTCTTTCCTACCCATGTGCACCCTTAATGTAATCTAGGTAGCATTGCCAGGGCAGATGCCTTCCTTCAGTGCAGTGTCACATGGCTCTTGCCTTTCTGGGGCTCTTTGTGGTATGTGTATTTGCGTGCAGAGATGTCTTGGAGCCTTACCAGAGTTAAGATCTCTGGTTCCATCTCTGTGGCTCAGTGACTAGCTAGCAGAGTGGACCAGTTCACGTGGTTGCATTGCTTGGAGGACGTTGGATGGACAGAACTTCTTTATTTCTCTGTGTTAAGCCACGTAAGTGTGTCACCTTGTTACCTCTAACTTGCAACCTCAACACCATGCTCCTATCTGCAGAGCAGAAACACCCTTGGACCACTGCTTGCTGCTTTTGGCTCCAGAGAGACCAAAAGCTGGAAATATTTCAACTGTTTGACATTTTAAGAGGGGTAGCTAGTTTCCCCTGAAGTAAATGCGTAGGTAAAGAAACTACCCTCAAAAGGATAAAGGGAAAAATGCTGGGGGGAGATGTTTTTCTTTTGTTCGTTTACAAATGCAGATTTTTTTCAATGGATGTTTATATACAATTACTAAGCAGCGCATAGATTAAAGGCAGAAAAACATTTATGTACAATTGTCTTGTTATTTTCAACAGTGGTTTTCAAGCACTTATGTGTTTTCCTTAACTACTTAAGTTATTTAAAGCCAATGCTGACTCACAGTGGCCCTCCGTTAACCACAACTCTACCCAGCTGGTGTGGCCTGATAGCCCGCTGTCTGACAAGTCCCCAGGTTTATGATGTAAGTAGAATAACTTGATACTTCTGTGTCTTGCTTTTTTATTTTTTTTTTTTATTTAACTTCAGCAAACCAGTTTTTTACTTTTTAGGCAAAAGGTAAGTATGTTGCATATACTGCAAGAAAGTGCTGGTTCTCCTAGGCAGAGAAGATTTAAGATTTTGTTCCCTGAGGTGACAGCTTTGGTTAGGAGAAATCAGAGATGATCTTATTGTCAAATAAGTTCATTTAAAAAACAACATTTCAGGATGTTGGAAAATTGCAGGCCTAGTCAATAAACAAGTTCAATGAATCACTTCAAAATATTCAGTCCCTTCCCAACGCTCTTGGACAACATTCTTTTCCTGTTACTGCTAACACTGTGTTTAGGTCTCCTTCAGGGAAGACATTGACACATTTACCCATGCCAGTTAGAAATCTGGTAGAGCTTCCTTTCATTGTTTCCACTGTGAAATTTGAGATCACGATTCAAAAACTGCTAATGAGTTACTTATCTCAGTCCGGCAGGTCACCATGCTGTCTTCACAGCTATGTCTTGCAATAATTAATGCTTCACTCTCCTATTGCTCATGCAGGATCCTGATACATGTCATTCCTATCTGTACAGTGCTCCTGAAATCTACAACTTTTCTATGAATCGTTTGTAAATAAAACCGTAGTGCTTATGTGGGATCACTCGAATTTGCAGGTTCTCTGGAATGTTAACGTCTCTGCTATGCTCAAGTAATCTCAGAACAGATTTCTGATAATCTTTTCCTAGAAAGTTATGAATTCTGTTTGCAACTTTGAGATACTTCCCTGCATTTCTTTCTGGTACCAGTAGCTTCTTACTTTTACCTGATAGCGACATTTCAAAGAAATTTGAAATGTCTGTTGCCTACTTGGAGCTATTATTAATGCAAGAAATTGACCTTCTTCCCATCTTTGCAATGCCACTGGAGATCTTAAAACAGATCTAGGCTGGGAGGCATCCATCAGACCAATTAGTCTACTTGTGTGTTGCCCGTGTGTCTATCTAGGTATGATCTTAGAAGATTAGTTATCCGGTAACTGAATCTAACCAGAACAAACAGACAAACTTTGGCTTTCACTTTCTTTAACAGTTGGGCTCTTTTCTCTGTACTCCTCATTCTTAGCTACCACCACATGTGGAAACTTACTCTTTAGCTGGATTGATTCTGTCACACACACACTCTCCCTCTTGGGATGTTAACTTCATCATTAAAAACACTTACAGAGCTGCATACTTTAAGTTGTATAATGTGGAACTTTCATGTTCTATTGCCCCTTCTTGTTCCTGTTTCGGTGCATTGCTGTGTTTAGTCTTAGAAAGGAATATAGTTTTGAGATTTTATTTCTAGTTTCTTTTCAAGGTTTCTGAACTCCACAGTTGCTTTAGTGCTTTTCACTTCTTTGCATGGCTGGCTTTGCTACAGCACTTGGCTATATGGGTTTTATTACTGGCTAAAGCGCTGTGGATCCTTTTTGCATCCCTATTATGCTCAGGTGTAGCAACTGGGAGACCCATGTCTTTGAGGGGACAGAAACTGCTTGGAATAGTTGTACTTTTGGGAGGTATTTCCAAGAAAATCAAGTGGTACATCTGAGAGAATTAAAGACTGAGGACTTTGAATTAAACAAGCAACAGTGTCTGTAAATATTCAACAGAATGCCACATAGCTGGAAAAAAATGTTTTGAAAAGTAGTAGTAAATTCTAGATCTCATTCAGGTGCATGTCTGAGCAGTTATGACATTTACATAGGAAAGAAAGAGAAGAAAGCATTCAAGTATGTGTCTGTACTAACTCTATATTTGTGTATTGTTTTCAGCTTTTTTTAATGTTATTTTATTTCCCCTCTGGCTTTATTACAACGTAATTTAGAATTGATTTTCACTTCTGTGAGTGGGAGTACATATTTTTAATTAGATGCCAAAGGGAGGTTTTAAAGTTTGAAAGTCAAATAATCTTATTGCATAGTCCACCTACAACCTATTCCCAAGTATGAGATCATGTCCTCTAAGCCTGAATTTGCATGGCACGCATGTAAGTTTCTGAGTCAGCATGCAGGGCTGAGGCACTGTGGATTTTTTCCAGAGCTGTCATTACTCTTCCTTGCTGATATTCTCTTACTGACTGTGCCACTAGGCTCACCATTAAGTGTTTCCCACCCAAGCAGGATCCAAGCTGGAACTTAAAAGTGTGAAAGGCTGCTGCGGGTAGTGATTAAAATAATAATTTTCACAAATTCACTGTTATTTTTCTCTCCTCATCTTTTCCTCTCCTCTCTTTTGTGTGGAAGAAGTGGCCATCTATCAGTCTGGTTTCGGTAAATTTGGCCGAAACCATGACGTGGTGTTATCTTCAGTTCGTAACCATTTGGCAGGACTTTCTAATTGATCCGTCACTAATGTAGGTCACTTTTTTCTTCCTTTTTGACACGTCCTTTGAAACTTCTAGTAATTCTCTGTTTCATCAATTGTTTTATCCCATTTGGAAGAAGCATCTGTGTTATCATCTGCTCTTCCTGGTGAAGCACTCCTGGGGATGTTTTTCTTTTGCTTGTTTGTTCAGGGCTGTATTTTGTGTCCTATGCACTATCCCACCCATTATTTATTTTTATTTGAAAGTTTAGCTCTTGCACCATACACAGTGTGACAACTTAGTATGAATGTAAAGGGAATTTGATTATTTTTCTAGATATGCAAACCCAGTAAAGAAACTTCTTTTGCAGTCTATATATATGTCTCGGTGGAGGTAGCTCCCAAAATTGGTAAGAAAACTGTTCAGCCGTGCTTCCTCCCTCCCCTTTCTTAGTGGTTCTAGCTTCATAGCAAAAGTTGTTTAGTTTCCTTGGTGAATTAGTTTATTTCTCGGCTGAGTTCAAAACGGAACATCAGATTTAAATTGTAACGTATTTTGCATGCATACTATTTCATAGTTTTGTGTTGGAGCCACAAGATAAATAACTCCTGATGCAAGTTCTGTCATCCAAGAGGCCTGCGCTCTCTTTGGCCCCGGCAGTGTACGTGGTGACTACTGGCCCTTTCTGTGCGTGGGGTACTTTGCATGTGTTTCTCTTTGCGCTGCCTTAGGAGGCAAGAAGGAATGGCTTTGTAAGCAGTAACTCTAAGCTTTAGCTCTTTTAACGTCTCCAAGCACGCATTCTTAGGAGCATGAGTAGACTTTACCACAAATGGGACAGAATGCTGTGAGGTCGCTCGGGGTTATGGCCAGTCAGCACATCAAAGCCAAATTCAGTCTTTTGTAGGGTTTTGGATTTAGGTACGTAGGCACACTAGTTTGTCAGTTTAAGTAGTGAAGTTTAGACCTAGGGTTTTTTTGAGTGAGTCGAAGCTACTCCTACAGAACTGTAGGGGATTTCAGAGGCCAGTTTAGGGTTATTCTTGGAAGAATTTCAAGTCTCTAGGGACCTACTTGGATACATTTCCTGTCTTTCTTGAAAGAATTGTTCATGCTGCATGAAGTACAGTAGGTTTATTCACCCATCCTCCTTGCTTGCAAACATAGAAAATCCATGTACTGCATAGGATTGTTCATGGATATTCTCTGGGGAAATATATGAAATAAATTGCCTGCTGCTTGTAGTGCTGCTCAGAAGTGAAATAAATAAGTGGATCTTGGCACGTACAAGGCAATGTTTGCTCACCGTGTTGAGAGAAATTTCAGTGTTTTCTCTGGAACTGATCATGTTTACGTACACGGAAGTATAGCTTGCAACCAACTAGTAAAGACTGAGTTAGGACGTGCTGTATAGTATAAAGCCTGTGGCCCTCTTCTTTTGGTATGGTGCTTCCAACAGCTTTTCAGCCTTTCGGGGAAGCTCAGGTGTATTGTGTTCTTGCCAGTTTCTTATCTGACAGGCAGCTTTGAGGATTTGCTGTTAAATAGACTTGTGGAAACACCCTGGTATCACAACACCTCCTGGTGCGCTGTTAGCCCCACTGTCCCCTCCTCGGTGCTTCTCCAAGGGCAGACACTGTGAAAGGCAACTTATGATAAAGCTTCTCAGCTTCTCCAACTTCTTAAACCATGACCAGTCAACAGTCGAGAACTGCCTGCTTCTTCCTCGTTTTTCTGCTTGTCATCTTTACTTGAATGTCTCTTCTTCACACAAGAATATATAGGGATATCCCTATTTTCTTAATCTGCCAATTATTTTGAGTATCTTTTTAAATCATTTTGATCTTGTCTCTCAGGGACACTGTCACTTTTTTGCAGTGGAAAGCTTGTAAAGGCTGTTTCTGCCCACTCTAGCCAAAGCCTTTAATTTCTGCCTTTTTTGTTCTTTTTAAGATAGCAACAGTAGTTCAGTGTTTTCTTTGCAATCAAAGAAAGCAAGTGTCCTAAACTGTCTTTGTTCTTTGAGAACAGTGCTCTCTAACACACTGACCCTGTCTCTCATAAGCGATGATAAATTTGAGTGCTATAGGGGTTCTGAGAAATTAACATTCATTCTATGTAGGACTTGTCTTGCACCCAACACTGAACCACACCATTTATTTCAATGGATTTGGTAATTCCTGACACCTCTTCCAATCCTCGTTAGAAAAACATTTTATATCATCCAGAGGCTTCTGCTGCTTATTTTTTGGCTGGTTGTCATTCTGAAATAACGACAGGAAGTTTTCCCAGGAAGTTTTATTTATCCAGGCACTGTATTTTTCATTGGGGATGGGTTAATTGGCATTTTCAGTCCCAAGTGCCTTGAACTCCTATTCTGCAATAAAGGGAGGGCTTTCTGGTAAGGCTGATCACAGAGATCCTCTCTCTCATAGCCTGTGACCTCCTTCCTTTGCTGAGCTGGAAGAAAATTGTGTATTTTGAGAATGTAGCCTGGTTGGTGCCCAGCCTACCGAGGAGAACAACAATATGGACGCCTAGGTTTCAGATCTTGCTAAGCGGTGCAGAGCTCTTCAGTGGGATAGAGTGCACCCTCAGCAAGTTTGCTGATGACACCGAGCTCGGTGGTGCGGTTGACACGCTGGAGGGAAGGGATGCCATCCAGAGGGACCTGGACAGGCTTGAGAGGT